>PVKV010011026.1:0-72627 GCA_004027835.1 Alouatta palliata
CCCGCCTCTCACCCTGACTCCCAAAGTAATTTCTACGGGTATAAAGGGTCTTAACACCCTCCATTCGGGGCCACGGGTTGGAGAGACGCGAGTCCTCCGTGGTCGCCGGCTTAATAAACCCTGCTATTTGGCATACTTTTGTCTTGGTGCTGGTTCCTTAATCTCGCCTCGAATACATCACAAGTTGTCTAAAATAAATTGGAATAATAGTAATAATAATAATACAAGTTTATGTAAACAATAGTACTTGGAAAAAATATCTTAAATAAAAATGACCTAAATTAAATTTAATAGAAACAAAAGTGAATAAAAAATATTTGCTGAATGAAGCCATCTATAAGAAGCATTAGTAACGTTACCGACATTTTCAAGCAGGAATGAATTTAATGCAAAGGATTTTTTACTTAAAAAGTGTTCAAAGGGCAAGAGGTAAAAAAGAAGCATTAGAAGAAAACCTTTCAAGGGAAAAAACAATTTCAATAACTTCAGTAAACCACTACTGATGACTCAGTAACTTGCACTGACGATGCAGCCAAGTTTCTCTTTGATAAAGAGATTTGCATGAATGTGAACCACAGACTTAATTGGCTTCCTCAGCAGAAAAAAAAAAAAAAACTACCAGTTTAAACTGAAGAGGAAGGAGACAGGGAGTAATGAAGGAAGTCTTTTGAGTTTCACAGGATGAAACTCTTACTGTTTGTCTTTGAACATGCACTTTGTCAAAGGAAAAATGACCCTGAAGGCAATTTAGAGAGTATCAGGGCTGCCTCCTTGGTTTCAAAACTGGGGAACATCGCCTTGCATTCAACTGGCCAGTTGGACTTTGCCTAAAGCTGCAGGAGCAGGTTATCCAAAGCTCTGGGGATGTAACCTCTGCTGGGTAATGTCGGGAGGCAGTTTCTCCCTGGATCTCGAAGGCAGAGTATGAAGCCAAAGAGGGTGATTTTTTAGCTTTAAGGTCTAATGTTGTTTGACTCCTTAGGTTTTAAACTTACCTGGGACCTGTCAGTCACTTCTTTCCTGTTTCTCCCATTTAGGATGGAAATGTCCACTGTAGGCCTGTACCACTATTATACTTTGAAAACACATAATTTCTTTGGTTTTAGAGGTTCACAACTGAAGAAGTGTGTGCCTTACAATGAATCATACCTTGAGTTTCACTTATATTTGATTTTGATGTGATTTTGGACTTAAACCTTAAAGTCGATGCTAGAACAAGTTAAGATTTTTTTTGGGCTATTCATATGGAATGAATGTATTGTGCATGGGAGAAGGACATGAATTATGAGAGACTGAAACCACCTTTGCAAAAATTATAACAGTGAGAGAAGTCTAACCTAACTAACTTTATCTTGCTTCTAACCTCATAAGCTAACTGCCTTTGTTAACTTTAAAACAAAGATGAAACTAACTCCATTCTTGCTTGGGAACCAAAACCTTTTCTTTTTAAGACAAATAAAGGGCCACAAGATCAATATTATGTGAGAGAGCTGAATTCTGCAAAGATACAGGCATAGATCTACACATGTACTCCAGAAATTAAAGTATAATAAAAAATAAAGATACAGACATATACAATAACCAGTCTTGCCTCCAAGCTTACCTTTCTATAATTGTTTACTGCTCCATAGGTCACAAGATTTGTGACTTCCCCAATTGCTACTATGGATAGTATCATTAGTATCAAAACTTAACATTGATCTTTGAGATTATTTTTCAGATTTTTGCATGCTGGTGACTGAGCGACTTCACCAGGACCCATGACTCTCACCAAAGAACTGGCATGTCTAGTTCTTTGGTAAGAGTGACCCCCTACAACCCAGAACCTAATTCAGCATGCAAAGACAGTTTGGACACTCCTATAATATAATCTCCAACCAATTAGCAGCCCCCTGTCTACCAAATTATCCTTAAAATCCCTGCCCCCTGAGCTTTTGGGAAGGCAAATTTGAGAAATATCTCCCATCCTTCCACTTGGCTAGCCCTATGGTCATTAAATTCCCTCTCTATTGCAACACTACTCTCTCAATAAGTTTGTTTTATCTGTGCAGCAGACAAGAACACATTTGAGCAATTACAGGACCAGAATGCCATCGACTGAAAGTGTGTGTCTCGGCCGAGAATGGTGGCTCAAGCATGTAATTCCAGCACTTTGGGAGGCCAAGGCAGGTGGATACCTGCAGTCAGGAGTTCAAGACCACCCTGGCCAGCATGGTGAAACCCCATTTCTACTAAAAATACAAAAATTAGCGAGGTATGGTGGCGCACACCTATAGTCCCAGCTACTTAAGAGGCTGAGGCAGGAGAATCACTTGAACCCAGGAGGCAAAGTTTGCAGTTAGCTGAGATTGCACCTTTGCACTCCAGCATGGGACACAGAGTGAGACTCCATCTCAAAAAAAAAAAAAAAAAAGTATGTGTCTCCCCTAAACCCGTATGTTAAAACCCCAAACCCCAATATAATGGCATTAGGAGGTAGAGCCTTTGGGAAGTAATAATTCATAAGGTCTTAAGCATCATGAATGGGATTTGCCCTTAACAAGAGACCCCAGAGAGCTCTCTAGTGTATTTATTTTAAGCTGATACAGTAATAAAACAGCAACCTAAAAACCAAAAAGAGAGCCTTCACCAGACACCAAATTTGCTGGCATATTGAAACCTTGGGCTTCCTAGCCTCCATATCAGTGAGAAATAAATTCCTATTGTACATAAACCACCTAGTCTATAGTGACTAGCCCATTTAGTCACTTTTTTTGTTTTTTGGCTTTTGTTTTTCTGTAGCAGGGTCTCACTTTGTCACCCAGGCTGGAGTGTGGTAGCCTGACTGCAGCTCACTGCAGCCTCAACCTGCCAGGCTCAAGCAATCCTCTCTCCTCAGCCACCAAGTATCTGGGACTACAAGCATGTATCACCATGCCTGGCTAATTTATTATTATTATTATTTATTTTTTTGTGGAGATGCATTCCCACTCTATTGCTTAGGCTGTTCTCAAACTCCTTGGTTCAAGCAATCCTCTTGCCTCAGCCTCCCAATGTGCTAGGATTATAGGCATGAGTCACTATGCCCAACTGCCACTTTCTTTTAATAGAAAAATGATCCTGTTTAATTTACACAATGGAGTACTATTTAGCCATTAAAAAGAATGATATTTAGTCATTTTCAGCAACATGGATGAAACTAGAGATAATTATGTTGACAAAATAAGCCACGCACAGAAAGACAAACATTGCATGTTCTCACCTATTTGTGGAATCTAAAAATCAAAACACTTTAACTGTGGAGACAAAGAGTACAAGGATGATCACCAGAGGCTAGGAAGGGAAGTAGGGGCTGCTGGGGAGATAGAGATGGCTAATGGGTACAAAAAGCAGCAGAAATGAATAAATAAGGCCTAGTATTTGGTAGCACAGAAGAATATAGTCAATAACAATTTTCTTGTACATTTTATAATAACTAAAAGAGTATAATTGGATTGTTTGCAACAAAAAAAAAAATGCTTGAGGAGATGGACACCCCCAAATTCATGTGATTATTACACATTGCATTATTGTATCGAAACACCTCCCATACCCCATAAATATATACACTTACTATGTATCCACAAAAATTAAAAATTAAAATAATCTAAGTCAATCAGAAATTATAATATATTTTGTTAGAATAACTAATTATATCCCTTAAAAATTATAATAAAATGCAAGGTATGACAAGATATGTAAGGTATGACAGATGGCCCCTTGGATGCAATGCTCTCAAGCAATGCAAAAATCCATACAGTTATAATCAGTTTAACTTACTTCCTTCTTGAGAGTCAAAATATTTACTTCTCTAATAGTACATGAAAATCACATACTGTCACACATCAAGATGCTCTATTTCTTCACTGCTTCATTCTAACTATAATAGATATAATAACCTTATGATAATTGTGCTTAGGATATCAATTCCAAATTCTATATTTTGCATATATAAATTCACAAGAACTCATTACTTATTTCTTCCACTCATTTATGTGTTTCTATATTGATTACATTGAGACCTGTGTTCTAACTCATTTTTTATTGATTAGATGCTTTTTTTTTTAACAGTTTCCCTCATATTGAGTATATATGTGAAACCTTCTCTGAATCCTTCTCTGAATGCTTATATATCTGCAAATATTTACCTTTATCCCAACAGCTAAATGTTATCTTGATGGGTATTTGATTGCTGTTTTATCTCAATTGCTCAAATGTGACACACAGGAAGAGTTTTAATTTTCTTTTCTTCCAGAAATTAGGATAACATCTATTCCTATAGGCTAATATTATTTCAGGATATGGTTTTGTATTGCTTTTCTAATCAATACAGGCAGACTGAAAATGTGTAGTAAATTTTTTAATTTTTCCAGTCTATTTGTTATTTTTTATTTTATTATATTTTAGCTATAGTCTCAAACCCAATTATTCCTATGTTTTTTTTTTTTTTTTTCTAGTAGCCAGTTATTTCCAAATTAAATTTTCTGGATCTTCTTATTCTCTCATCTCTTCCCTCATGATTTCCATATTTTTGCTGTGTTTTCAGTACTTTTTCTACTTTATCCAGGCTCCTCCTCCAGGCCACAAATCAAATCTCAATAGTAAATATACACTCCATTTTATCTCTAGGATTTTTACATTTATAAAACAAATTTTGCATTCCAGAAAATAATGTTTACACTATAATCAAGTCTCTGTATATACGTATTTATTTTCTTAATGTTCTTATTAGTTGCTATCAGCAATGTTGTTTCATTGAATTCATGATTTTTCATTCATTCATTGATTCATTCTCTCCCTGCCACCTTCTGCTGGAACCCTACAGTTTAATAGGTTAGTGCTATGTTTTCTATTGTTTATTTATTCTTCTGTTTTATTTAGAGGTACAGGAACAAGAGTTGTGATGGCTCACATGGTCGCCTTGTTATTTGTACCATATAGCATTTCTGTCCTGTTAGGTTTGTGGTAGACAATCAGGCAAGCTTCCAGCCTTCAGTCAAAGTTCCAGGAAATTATCAGTTTGTTCTCTGGCACTTGATAAAGATATCAAGAGATCCTTACTCAAGTTACCCATGATCCAGTTCCACTTTTCCTTATTGTCATAATTTTCACAGTACAAGCTTTCTTTAAGAATACCTGCACCCTTATCATTGTTTCAAGACTTAACTGCTTTCAGCCTGAACCCCAGAAGTGCATAAATGTTGTATATTTCTCTCTTTTAGGACCTGGAATATTTCAGAATCATCTTTATATTCTCCAGGCCTCATTTGTTTGCAAGTCCACAGAAGATGCTTTAATCAGGAAAGAGTTCTTGTTAGAGTAGAAATGAGATCATAGTAAAAGGAGTCTGGGAAGAGCCAGTGGCTACCTCGGATTGGCACTGCACTGTCTTTCTTCTCTTGAACTATTAAGAAAACACTGATTACAAAACAGGCCTTAAAAGGAATAAAAATTCCACAAAAAATAATATGTTAACACAAATGAAAAAGACTGAGAAGAGCATATTTAATTATTATTTCGAAAAAAATTCAAGATAAGTGGAGAAAGACCCTGGTCTTCAATAGCAAATATAAATATCCTAAAATTTAATCTTTGTGTTCAATCTATACAAATAAAAATGTATTTAGTTTATTTGTTTTAAGTGATAGAAACAAATTTTAGAGTGAACATCGAAAGGAATGACTAGGAGAAAAAATAGTAGAAGGAAAGTGAGAGTGGAATAGTTCTACCAGATGTAAAAATCTCACATCGAAGTTAGTAGTACAAACATAAAAGAGAGAAAATGGGGTCAATAAGAGAGAGAGAGAGAGAGAGAAGGATGAAAACAAACAAACAAAAGTGAAAAACATTTGCATGTATGGATTCAGTGTCTGATAAAAGTGCCACTTAATCTTTGATTTAAACACACAAAAACAGTAAGATTTCAGAACAGGAAAAACTAATTTACAGTAATATAATTCAAAAGAGTGGTAGTTTGCTCATGAAGGGGGTGGACTGACATAAAAAATATGTGAGGCAAGTTTCTGATTTGAAGGAAATACTCTGTATCTTAATTGAGATGTTGATTATAAGGATGTGTATTTTTTCAAAACATGTAAAATTTTACATCTAAGATCTGTGAGTAACACTCTTATATGTAGTTACTTCAAAAGTAAATACATAATAATTTGCTCAAGATATATTACAACAAAAAATAGCAAACAGAACTATTACATGTTTATCTAGATGTGTATCTAGTTATCCTATCAATCCTTCTGTATGTACACATACAGATGGCTTGAATGTTGTTTTTGTTTGTTTAAGAACAGTTGGGGCTTTCAACATTTATTTTTGGTGCATGTGTGCGTGTATGTGTGCATATTAATGTGTGAAAGGGTTATACAGCCAAAGTCAAAAAAGAACAAAAAGAATCTCAGAATCCTCTTCTTTTCCAGTCCAGGATGGATGGATGACTTTTTATGTTATCTACAATTTTAAGTCCTTTATTTTGTTAAATTAAATGCATGAGAGGCATTGTTTTAGACTGAGCTCCTGCACCAGTCCTCAACAGACCAAATCAAAAGTGTCACTTATGTTAAATGCCACATTACCAAACTGAAACTTAAAAAAACCAAGAAAATCACCAAAAAGGCTAGTTTTCAAAAGAATAAGTAGTTTGTAAAATTTGTAGTTACAATGCAAGTGGCCCAGTCAACTTGAGCCAGCATGTTAAGTAAGTCCCCTCGGTTTTAACCTCTACAAAGAGAGTAACCTGAAATAATCTGATGTGAGCCAATCTGCTTTTTGTGCTATGACGTTTTCTTGTTCCTTCTTAAGCTACCTTACAAAAACTGACTAATAGAGCTTCTGTCTATTGTGTACACTGGATGGTGCCCAGTTTATAAGTTGCTGAGAAAACCAATCAGATCTTTAAAACTCAATTTGTTGTAATTTTGTTCTTTGACAATTTGATGTGCCATATTGCTCAGGGACTCACCTCTTCTTTAACTGCATACTTGCTTTTGTTTATAGGTTTATCTCTGTATAATATATTTTTCTCCTCTGAAATTTTCATTTTTATTGTTTTTACAGTATACTAATATCTTCCTTTGTCAATTGGAAGGAAAGTGGCTTGTTACATGCTCTCTTAAGAATCACTTCTGAATTGCACTACCTCATGTTTTTCCCGACATTTTATAAAATTCATTTAGAACTTGGCTACCTCCCTTCCATCAATTCAACTTATATTTATAGATATAGCTTGTAGTCCTATTGTAGATAAATTATATTTTAAGAAGAAAAAAATAAATGTAAAAAGAAAATAATTTGATTAAATGCTTTAGAATCTGTTTAAATATAATATGACTGCTTGTTCTAAGCCTGTCAACTTAAGGGTGCCTCGTGAAGACAAGATTAAATAAGTATAATAAAATTTATATTTTATCAGCTTGTATGTTTGTTTTTGTTCATTTTATATTTATACTGTATTTGCTTCTTACTATAGCTCTGAATATGAGTACATATTACATTTGTGAAAGTCAAACTTCTGTTTGTGGTCACTAATTTTTTTTCAATACTATAAACAGTCAAAAAAACTCAGATTTAAATCTTGGGGATAAACAATTTAAGAGATTATAATTTTCAACCTAGAAAAAAAAAACAATTTAAAGGGTTAATAAGGTAATCTATTTTTATATTAATATTTCTGTATCTCAGTTTTACTTAAACATTTTAATTGAGGACTTTTAAATGAAAAATGCGGAGGAAATGACTGGCTAACAATGCCTATAAGCTTTAAACGTTAATTTAACTATTTACTCACAAATCCCACCCATTTAAAAAAAAGGAGAATACCTTACACACTACAAAATATCTAACTTCCGTATTATGATCCTCTGCAAATATTGCATAGAACTAATGCCCAGAAGCAAAGATCATGAAAGCGTTACCATAGAAAATCTCATGCTATATTTATCACGGAGAGTATATAGATGTCGAGTGAAGTGGTGTTGGATCTAACAAGATTTTTTAAATTTTTGTTCACTGCTTTATTAGCATTATAATGCTACAAGGAAAAAGAATCTGACAGCTACATTATGGATTTATGCAAATTACCACAAAGTAAGCAAAATAGCAGACAACTTTATACAAGGGGAAAACATTCTTAAGCAGGTGCAATAGAATTCTTTTATTACTATCAAAAAGCACACCCTGTGAACTCTCTCCTGAATTAATTTAGAATAATTTCCACCAAATATAGAAGTCCTCATTTAGACTACCAACTTAGAGTGGCCTTCTAAATGCCAAGCAAACATTCTTTTATTATACCTTCTGTTGGATTATGTGCAAACAATTAACAGAAATTTCTTTCAGTGTTTCAAGAATTTTTAATATTAAATGTTTACTACTCTTTAAGTATTCATTTATTTTTCCAATAACTATTTGGATATCTCACACTCTGTTTTTTAAAAAGATTAATATCTACTTCTAATTGACTGTCTTTCTAGTTCAGAATACTCCCTGTTCTTACAATATGATGCAGAATAAATTAGACCTCATTGATTTCCATTAAAATCATAGCTATTGTGTAGCCCTCATTCTTACATCTGTCATTTGCTTTCTTTTCTCTCTTAGGTAAATAATGACAATATTTTCAAATATTTTTAATAATTTCTAAATAAAGAACAACCTTGGGCTTTTTATTAGGACTATTCTACTTCTCAACTTGCTTAAACAGTCCTTTAAGTTTAAAGTAAATAAACTTGACCGTTGTATTCAAAATAAAAACATACTTTGATACAGAATTTGATTGCTTTTCCATTCTAGGAGTGGGACTGAGAGAGATTTATCAAAGCCAGTTATAAACTTGCATACAAAAGCTTATATCAACACAAATATTTGAAATATTTTAGACTGTACTGTAGGCATTTTTTTCCTCAAAAGAATTAAGCCTCAAAAGTATTTAACAGCATCAAAAGAAAAGCTCCCAATGACAGAGTAATTAAAGGGCATTAATTCATGGAAAAAAATATACAAATTTCACAAGTAATTAATAAATTATATCTTACTTTTTTATAAATAATGTAACTGGATATAAGATTTACTTTTTCATCAAATATATTTAAATCAACATAATTGTTATTTCAAAAACTCAACCCTTAAACATTAAAAACAAATCGAAATTAAGAAATTAAAAACCCAAAGTTTAAAAGATCTTATGAATATCCATTAGTGTATAAGATTTTATTTGTTTAAATAAGCAACTAAGAACTTGTTACTGTAGGTTTTGTAAAGAAAACAAAATTATTTGTACTAATACAGAAGAAAGTGGTACCAAGTGCATTCTTCTTCAATAGTGAGAAATTCTGAGTCCTGGAGGACAATTTGGGCTACCAAATAGTATTAATCAAAACTCTTTACAATGTGCAAGCTTACTTTGGGAATCTGCCCCAAGGAAAGCATTATAATGGTCACTGCATTTTTGTTTATTACAGTGAAAATATGAACTCACATCTGAAAATTCAACAAATTTTTAACTGAACAATGGTATGTGCATAAAATTGAAAACAATGCAGCCATTAAATACAGTATTTATTGACATTGAAAGGTGTTCAGATATTAAAAATTAATAATCAACAACATAATATAAAAATGTTCAGAAAAGAGTTAACATAGCAGACCTAACTGCTATTCTTTGAAAGATGTGTTTATAAAATTGACTCTTGGCTAACATCTGGGAATGTAGATTTTGGGGAGGTTACCATCAAGACAGTTAAGAGTGGTTTATTGTGCTTAAACTGTGCAAAAAATATGGTGAACATCTGTTTGTTTTCTGGAAGTCTGGAATTCAAGTATGTGCTACACAGGGTGCCTACATGTTCAACCACCCATAAAAACTCTGGGCACTGAGTCTTTTATGAACTTCCCTGGTTGACAATATTTCACATGCACTGTCACAACTCATTGCTCATGGAATTAAGGTTGTCCTGAATCCTGTGGAACTCTGCTAAGGAGAGGATCCTTGGAAGCTTGCACATGGTTTTCCTAGGATATACCTCATGGACTTTTTCCAATTGCTGATTTTTATTTGTATTCCTTTCTGTAAGGAATCAGTCTCAAGTATATTACATGCTGACCCAGTCTTATGAGTACCCAAAGCCAGGGGTAATCTTGGTGATCTCTGACATGACAAGAAACATACTATTTATTTTTTTCCATGCTTTTATATTTGTATTACATATTCATGTATTTTTAGAAACTTTACCTAAACATATAATCTATTTTTGGATGTGCAAATATTTATTAATAAGAAAACACAAAATAACACGTTAAGAATCAGTAGTGAATCAATCTTTTTCTTGATCTCAGTCATTAGTATTGCTATTCCAACTACAATGAGCTTGTGTTACTTATGTAATTAAAAAAAATACTGTAGCTATTTAAAATGATGTATTATTTTTCTCTTGTACCTGAAAATGAGAACCTTAGAACAAACATGTTTACAAAAGTGCAATATGGTTTGATGCAGTGAAATGAAAATCAGTACTAAATCCACAGAAAGATGATTTTCTTTCTGTGGATTTAGTTTCTGTGTTTCTGTGTAACACAGAAGTTAAATTACTAATTTTCATATTATGAAGAAAATCCAAAATATTAATTCTTCACCGCTTTCAAAACATTTCATTATTTGCTAAAGTATATAAAATTATCATACTGTTATTTTGCTTCCTGAAACCTTTTCAAATCAAATTAATTAAGTTCAGAGTAAAAGCCAATATTTTATGTTTGATATTTAGAAAATTTCAACATGTGGCTAGAATTTTAACATTTTTATAACTTGAGCTTCCTCATGGCATTATTTTTCAACAAGAGTAATTCATGTTTAGGTTTGAAACATTATTGAAAATTTTCCTTGTTATTTACTCATGTTCATGTTTTTACAAGAGATAATTTAGGGAAAAATTTTAGGAAAAATACATAAATGGACACATACTGAACAGAATTACAAATATTGATTGATTTGTTTCTAATAAAAAGAAAACTGAAAATTATTTGGCTATAATATTTCAATAGAAATGTAAAAGTATTACATTTATTTACAACAAACTCTTAATCTACATGTATATTAGTTTTAAATCATTTCACCTCACAATAAAGTTTTTTTTCTACTTCAAGTAAATAGACCATAGTGGTAGAGTTTACAATTTTGATCTTTGGGCAAGAGTTCATACATTTTAAATCACTTTAATATTTCACCTACACAATGTATATATTTTTTATTTTTCTGTATCAGAAATAAAGACTTTCAAATATTTAGATTTGGATTTAACTTGGCTCTTAAGGGTAGGAAAACATGGCGATGTGTACATTCAGAAATATGGAAAGTATGATGCTCAAAATTTTTTTTAAATAACTTTCATAAGCCTTCATTATGTAGGTATTTTCCTTTGTGATACTTCACATGTTACAAAGCAAAACATAAAAAGTAAATTCCGGTTAAGCAAATAAATTCATAATTTTTAAAAGGTTAAATAAATTCAGTTTTTTTGCTAAGATTTCATTCTCTTTTAAACATATACGAAGTGAGCTACATTGCATTTCAAAGTGCAACTTTTTGCATGTTAAAATATATCTTTTATCTAGTGCATAGCAAGAAGATTTTCACTGTTACTGTTTTTTATTTGGGGTTGTTAGGATTGTTTGGTTTTTAATGGGACACCTTGAAGGGAACCTGCAAAGAATGTTTGTTTGCCTTCTAAGTTTAAAGCTGCCATTGAGGTTTCCTACCCCTTTTCATTTAATAGAAAACTTCTGGACTACTCTGTTGTTTAAGGTCTCTGGTGAAATCACACACTCTACAGTGTTTGACTGTTTATTTGGTTTGGCTGCCACTGTGGGAACAATTTAGATTGCTTGAAGAATGTGCCCAAAATAATGAGAATGAGTGACAGCTGAGTGAGATTAAAAATCCCATACAAGTAAAAAAAAAAAAAAAAAAAAGTGAAATGTACTTTTTATACCTTTAGGGTTTTTGTGTTTTTTTAAGAATTTGAAATTTTAAAGTGAATTCTCATTTAGTCTTTAGTTGGATTCTCATTTTATATGAGTATACCGTAAAATGCAGAGAAAATAAAAGCCAAATTCCTAAGAAATGTCATCTTATCCTTGTTTTACTTGTCAAATATTGACAATTTTTGTTCTAATACTACCTTATTAAATAGTTTTTAATCATTTACTTAAAAATTCCTCACTATATATAAATTTTAAAAGGCAATTTTTTATAATTTTCAAGCTGATTTATTCTACTGTAACACACCTCACGTTCTACTGGTAACTAAGAATTTCACAATTCCAACCTTTTGAACTATTGTAATTTTATGTCTGATGTTAAAAAAAGAATCCAGAGAATCCCTCTCACTTCTAGAGACATTTCATTCCTGTCTCACTCTCCAAAACCCAAGGATGAACCAGAGTAAAGCATGGCAAAAAGAATTTATCCAGACTTCGTATTAATGCTAGGACAATATGGGATCTAGAGAGACAGAAGGATGCCTGGACTTAAGTTCTAACGGAAACTAATAAAATATTTGTTTTCCCTGCTCTTATTTCCTTTGGAAGTCTTCTAAGGATAAGAAGGAGCTAATTGAGAGTAGTGTTTAGGTTTTCAATTTCCTGATCCACTTTAATAAATTGGTTTCTTATCTCTCACTGCCCACCATCGTCCATCAGCAATATGTGCTCTTTGTGAGGGCTACATATTCCCAGCTAGTTGAAAATCCTTGCTGACAGACAGCACAATGATGAACAGTCACACACTCCTATACCGCCAAGATGGCCTATATGTTCCATGCCATCCTTTGGGAGGAAGCAAGCTAGCATCACCATGTCAAAGAACTTAAAAGTCAAAAATAATTTGAAATGGTGCATCGTGTTTAATCCTGAGAGACAGAATAAGTAATTGATTATTTCCAGTTCACAAATCTGTAGAACTATTCTGATTCAATTTCAATGGAAATTAATGCTCGACCTGATTAATATGTGTTGCTTTTGAATTAAGTACTATAAAACGCCTAAAGACAAAACAACTTTTATGAAGAATTTATAAGGCATCTGTCTATAACACAAGTCAGGTGTGTCTTTCTTTCAATTAGCAAGATGGTCTCCCTTTGAATGACTCTGTTAAGGAAAACTTCTCTTCCTGCATCCACAAGGGGCAAGATTTCAAAGGCAGGAACTTCCCAGTGCCATGCCTCCATCCATGCCCCATCCAGGAACCTAGATTTCTTTGTCTGACTTTCCCGAACTGGCTAGGTAGAAAATCCGGGTGTGCTCCTTAAGCCCACTGAAAGCTCTGGGAGGAGGAGGCTCTGTAGCCAATCCAGTATAGAAGCCAAAGATCAATCACTCCAGTGGAAGTTTGATAGAACTCCTCTCACTGGACGAGAATATGAATGGGGCGGGAATAACTTCAGGGTTAAAACCCCAATGTTCCTTACCTATACGGATTCGTCCCTTGGATCCCCTCCCATGGCAGCGAGGGAACTCTCTTTTTCTTTCTCTTTCTCTCTCTGCCTAATAAATCACTTCTTTGCTAAACTCTTTGGGTCCACGATGTTTATTCAGACAGTAAGCTCATCTCGCCTCCGGGGCCCCTTCCCCCATTCCTGGGGTAAGAGAGGTCAAGGACCTGGGCACATTGGATAGGGGGTACTGAAAGCGTCTTCGGGACACCCCTGCTCCCTTCCCCCCACTACATCTTTACCAAACTTTAGTCAGGCTCCTCTGAGTTCTTTTTAATTAGACTTCAACCAGTGGACTTTCATGTTCATCTGTACATCACTCAGTTTTAGCAAGAATCTTGTCAAGTTGGTTTAGTCAGAATCCCTCCCTCATATCTGATTATCCTCAATATCTGATCAACTTTTTCATCCCCATCACTCCTTAGGTGATATCCGATTAACCTGACCTGTCTTCAACAAGAATTTTATTAGGTCAGTTTAGCAAGAATTCTCCCCATTATCCCTGATGTTTACATCTTCTGGCCCCTCCTCTGCTTCTTAGTTGTAAATCCTCACTTTTCCATGCTGTGTTCAGAATTGAGCTTAATTCCATACTGAGGTATTTTTCCCCCTGTTGAAATAGGTCCTGAATACAATATGTTTTAACTGTTTTAAACTGTCTGCTTCTGGACTTCTTTGATGAAATAAAACCAAATTGTCCAGGTGAAACTTCACTTCGTTTCTAAGCTAACTTTTGGAGGAACTGAGCTTTACAAACACATGCCAAGGCTCCTATTTGGGTTTTTAAGTCAGATAAAGGAATCAAAATGTGGTGTCTCCCAGAAAAGTGAAAAGTATAAGCAAAAATTCCTGAACAAATTGAGCACTTTTATGTGAACAAAAGATGTGACTAGAAGAGTCTGGCACATAAGAACTCATATAATTAAAAAAAAAAATAACTTTCACTAAGCAGTTACACTGGCAACATAAGCACGTTTTTGATTGAGCCGACAAGTTATTATTCTTTGGTTCCAACATATTAATTAAAATATACAACTTGTGATTGCAAAAGATGAAAATCAAAAAGAGAAAATGAGAAAAAGATCCAGTGGCTCAAAACTCTCCTTTATTTGTAAGCCAGAAACCTGATAATGGTCTTTGAATTTTTCTCTGTCAAATCCCTAATGGTTAACCTTTGCCAATGTTCCCTTCTGAATCTTTCTTGAATTCATGTATTGTTCCCGCTTCTTAGTATTACTCTGATCTAGACTATACTAATTTCTTACCTGTATTACACCGTGACCGAAATAACTTCTCTCCTTGACTGCAAACTGCAGTTTATTTCCCATACCACAAGTAGACTAATATTCTTAAAATCATGTATTCGATCTTTTAAGATGTAGAAAGCTTCAAAATGTCAGTTCCCCCATAAGAGTTAGAAAAAGCTGGATAAACATCAAGATTATAGCTTTTATTGCATCATTCAAAGAACTGAAGTCCTAAACCAACAGAGTATTCTGAACCTTAGAAAATGACAGAACCCTCAAGGAAGAGCTAGGTCAATGAGCAAAGCCAACACACAAGAGGGTAAAAAGAAATTGTACAATTTTCTAAACATCAAATGTGGGTAGCTTGTCAGTCTACAATACCCTGAAGCCCCAGATACAAAGGGAGCGTGTAATCTTTTGCAATATCCTTTCCTTGGACTTCCACTAGGTGCTCAAACAAAAGTTTAGAAACACTGAAGGTGGCCAGAGAGAGCCACACTGGTGGTGTAGGCATACAGGAGAAAGAGTAGCAAGCAAGCAAGACATGAATGATGGCAGCGAATAATATGCAGTTCCATAGAACCTTTCTTTTGATGCAATAGTTATACTTCTGCGGAAGTTGCAGCAATCCTAATGCTGTCTTCTTCCACTAACTACATTGATTCTCCATTCATGATAGACTTCTTTCAATGACTTTCATTTCCTATGATTTCTCTCTTAAGGCTTCTGCATATATCATTTTCTCTGCCTAGGAGATTCCTATCTACTTCTGGGTAATTTGTCTTCTAATCTTTCAAATATATATTTAATTTTGATGTTACTTTCCATTAATAAGTCTTCATTGCCTCATTCAACTTATTTGTACCTCAAGATTTAAGCACGCGTCTTAGATACTTCACCTATTATTTTATACATTTTTTGTAATATTTACTCTGACTGATGCCTGTTTCTTCTAGACTGTAAGCTTCCTGAGAACAGACACTACCTCCATCTTGCACAAATCTGTATGCCCAGTACAGAGCACAGAAGATTTGCATTGCTCTTTACTAACTACTGTGGATGAATAAAAAGCCCACATATTTTCTTTGAAAAAAATTATATGCATACACTTCGAAGAAAAATACTTTGTTGAACCTTAGGTGTAGCCATAATGATCTCACATTCTATACCATTTTTAGGCATTTGCACGTTCCTAATATATACTCTTTATAATGACTGCATTCTGTAATAAATTATATTTTTTAAATAAACACCCCAGTGATAACTCTTCTCAAGCCATTAATTGAGACATTGATCACCACCTGGGAAGGTCTGTCCTGCAGATCCTAACTCGACAACACATGAATGAATGCACTCTCTCACCATTGTAGTGATTCAAGTGGGCTAGGGATGGTCACTGGCTGCTTTCAGAGGGTGAAATGCAGCCAATCAGCCAAGACCCCTGTACATTCACACATTTATTCAGTAAAGATTTCATAACAGAGGTTCTAAGTCAGCGTGCTTGTGGATAATTAACATGGTTAAAAGAGTGTTTTTTTTTTTTTTTTTTTTTTTTGAGACAGAGTCTCACTCCATCACCAGGCGCCAGGCTGGAGTGCAGTGGCGCGACCTCGGCTCACCGCAACCTCCGCCGCCCGGGTTCAAGCAATTCTCCTGCCTCAGCCTCCCGAGTAGCTGGGACTACAGGCGCGCGCCACCACGCCCAGCTAATTTTTTTGTATTTTTAGTAGAGACGGGGTTTCACCATGTTGACCAGGATGGTCTCGATCTCTTGACCTCGTGAGCCGCCCGCCTCGGCCTCCCAAAGTGCTGGGATTACAGGCGTGAGCCACTGTGCCCGGGCCAAAAGAGTGGTTTTACAAATGATAAAAGCTTTAGGTTTGGGGGCTCAGAGTAAACACTATTAATGGGTAATTCCCATTTGATTTCCCCCTGAGCGGTACATCCAGCACAAAGTTTACATTCAGGGTAAACAGACTTAACTAGGGAAGACTCTTATCAACTCTCTGTCTCTTTCCTATGCTAATGTAATGGACCAGCCATCTTCAGCCTGCCCCAATAAAAACCTTTCAGCCTTCTGAAAGGTTTGAGACTAATCTGTAACTTTCCCTAATATTTTGCTAATATTTTGCCAGCCACCCCAAGGGAATTCCAACAATTAAATGCCATCCAAAATACCATACAAACATAAAACCTGGTGTTTACATTGATACCCTTGCTTCTTATTAAGGATTTTTATTTGCAAAGATAGCTTACATTGGAGAATATTACGCAGTGGGAGATGATACGTACTTGATTATCTCTGTAACCAGAAATGGAAATTGTACAAGTAATGCCAGACATTAAAAATTTGTAAGAGAAATTATACTGCCATCTTGAGGAAGCAGCCAAGTTTCATTTACCATGATAGTTTTAATATACTCAATATTTTGTCTGTAAAGTATAATTGAATCCTTTTACAAGAGCATTCTCAAATAGCAGATGCATAGTTCATTTTAATTGCTTTCTAAGGCATATCAGATCCTTGGGATTGGGGCTTAGAGAGGGCATGTATGTTTTTATAGTCTAATTATGAAATATTTTAAAAGAAATGTATGGCCAGGCACGGTGGATCACCCTGTAATCCTAGTACTTTGGGAGGCCAAGGTGGACGGATCACCTGAGGTCAGGAGTATGAAACCAACCTGGCCAACATGGGGAAACCTTGTCTCTACTAAAAATACAAAAATTAGCCAGTTGTGGTGGTGGGTGCCTGTAATCCCAGCTACTCGGTAGGCTGAGACAGGAGGATCACTTGAACCTGGGAGGTGGAGGTTGCAGAGAGCTGAGATTATACCACTGCACTCCAGCCTGGGCAAAAGAGCAAAACTCCATCTAAATAAATAAATAAATGCACAAAGTTTTATATAAATTTAACATATTCCAGTGTTAAATTTTTAGTAATTTCTGTAAGAAAATAGCAGTGACAAAATTTTCCATACCTTTATATCTAATCAAAGTTGAATAAATAAAATATAAATATTTTCTTTTTTTAACTGAGCTAGTTTGATTGATGTTAATCATTCTTTCTAACTGAGCTATCAACATATTTAATTATATAAGATCCTAATATGAATCCACCTATTATACAGAGTAAGTTAGTTTTTCTGTTGCTACTGCACATTGGATAAAACGTAGAATATATCTAATGATGTCAAATAATTTTTCTAGTAACCCTTTCATCATCTTCAGGTGATGTCCTTTTACTGATTATAAGAACTTCTATTTAGAGGCTCTGAGTTCCCAGATCAAAATAATAATTTATAGTATAGTTCCAAGAAAAATGTTTCTTAAATATATTTTCTTCTCCTACTTTTCTAGTTCTTATCAGAAATCCTAATTATATTTGAAAATTAAAAAGACTAGCCTACATGTGCAGTGAAAGCTTAACTTGTCTCACAATAGTAGATTGATCTTCCAAGTCTACATACTAATGATGTTACCTTTAATATTATTGACTGAATTTTTTCAGTATTTAATTTATAACTATGGCGACTTGAACACTGCTATAGCTAAGATTGTTTATATAAAATTGATCTTTTTAATGTCTTAATAGCCTTCTCATTATTACTTGAATTCTTTCCTATAATGGGGTCACATATGATTTTCATTTTATTACTATTATTGCATCTCATATTTAGATTATATTTTTGAGCTTGGAAGAACTCTAGAATTGGCATTTACGAGATTCAACTTGTCCTTTATCCTGTGGAGAGCATTCTGGCCTTAGAAAGATTGCTTAGCTTATTTGTCATATTAATCGTAAATAGAAGGCAGTTTTCAGACCAAAAGTCTTCCCAGGTTTTTTTAAAGACATATACTTAGGTTTAAAAAATAATGAACTTGAATACTAGTTTCATTAACTGCAAAAAGACTGTTAACATTTCTGAAATTCATATAAGCTTAGAAGAACTCAATATATTAAAATGACCTATTTCATCAATTTATATTAAAGTATTTGATAATAAATATAAAATATATTGTCTTGAAGGCATTTTAATTTAAGGTAAAAAATATTAACAATAATGAAATGAATGGTTGAATTAAATAAAATACTAATTTAAAAGAGAAACTGATAGAATTAAATTTGTTTTATAAAAATATATCTAATTTTTAGATAATACATAATACTACTGTGGTCATTTTATGACAATGATATGCTTTTTAATTTAACTTTGTGCTGTCCTTTATTCTCCTCTAGAACTTGAATATAGGCTTGCCTCTGACAGTTATAAGAAACATGTTTCAGATTGCTGTTTTTAAAAAATATTTTCCAAAATGATCCTAGTTAAAACAACAGAAAAAGAAAAAAACCCACAACATCATAGAAATGATAGCTTGATATCCTATGTATATCACTTCTTCACATCTTCAGTGACAGATGAACCAGATTACTAGTGCAAAGCATTCCTTTTTCTACTTCAAGGTTAAGTACATTTTTGTAAACCAAAAATATGTTCCTTGTGCTGCATCACTTTGAATTAGTGGCAATAAAATCTTCAATAAAAGACTATGTCCTCTCTTGCTTGGTAAGAAAATGGTCAACTAAAAAGAAAGTATCAATGTAGACAAAATGCTGAAGCTAAATAGGGTGACAGAAAAGTTGCAAAAGCATCTCCAATATTTTGTCCATATATATCTGCATGTTTGACATTTGTGATATAGAAATAACTTGTACTTTTTATAATAATATGTATATATTTTAGTAATTAACACAATTTTAAAAGTGAGCTGTTTTTGAAGAGAGACATTCTTTGCATCATTGGCAGGTATGAATCAGAATCAAACACTTATTCTATGAAATATTTTCTTTAAAAAGAAGAACACATGGACACAGGGAGGGGAGCATCACACACTGGGGTCTGTCAGGGGGAAATAGGGGAGGGACAGCGGGGGGTGGGGAGTTGGGGAGGGATAGCATGGGGAGAAATGCCAGATATAGGTGATGGGGAGGAAGGCAGCAAATCACACTGCCATGTGTGTACCTATGCAACAATCTTGCATGTTCTTCACATGTACCCCAAAACCTAAAACGCAATAAGAAAATTTTAAAAAAAGAATTCATGATTATCCTTTCCTGCCTTCTAGGAGTCTCTCAGACCTAACATAAAACAGACATTATTACAGATACTACGAAACCCCCTTTTCTCTGGAACATGGATTTACTCCCACGTGAGAGATTTGTCTTCTTTAGACAAATGAGTTTTTTTGCATAATGTGTACTAACTCTTTCATGATTTTAGTGGGTTATTTTTTCCACATTTTTAAGGCACACCTCAAGACATCCTATTAGAACCTTCTTCAGATAGTATCTCCTCTTAACTGAATTCTGTTTCCACTCTCTCCTAAGCCCTCACTAGATTTGTACCTTCATTTACATTGTGTTTCCCTTACCATGCCTCCTTTTCTGCAACCACGGCTCTAATTCTGTCTTTACCTTGTGTACTTTGTTTGCTTCAGAGTAATCAAGATAATAAGACTAAAGCTGATGAATGTTTTCTGAGATTGGCCAAGTGAATATAGATTTCCTTCTCTGCATTATCTGTAGCTCATTTTGGGGAAACTGTTCACATTTCTCCATTTGAAGGGCCATGAGAGTGAGTAAGTTTTTAATGATAGTAAAATACAATAATATATTTTGATATATTTTATTCTTCTTTCATTTCATTTTAATGTATTTGCTCATCTCTAATAGAAATTACATTTTACTCTTTGGTGGCTATGAATATCTTCAGAAAACAAAAAACACAGAATTCTGGCATTTTGAGACTTCTGAATTTCCAGTTTGCAGGACAAGACAATTATTTTATCATTTGAAAAAAAATAAATAATGCATGAAATACTCTAGTTGTATCAATTATGGGGGTAAGGAAGAAAACAAAAAAATGGGAGAAACCCTACATGTTAAATATTTTAATATTGTTACAAATATAATAATAAGTACTATTCTTATCTTCTGAGTAGCCTTTAAATGGCAATATTGAAGTTATCATTTCAAATTCCTGATCAGGGTAAATGAATTTATACATTTATTCAATAATTATTTAACTTATTAAGTATATTGGAAGACCAGAATATGTCAACACAAAATATAAAAGATCGTTGAGCTGAAGGCAATTCAGAAGAAGTACATACAGTAAACCTTTCCAATCTTCCCCTATTTGCCTCAAAGCAGGATGTCAATTTACAAAGACAAAAGGTTAGGTAGAACAAAGACTAACCATGGAAGATAACTTTACACACTTATGGGCCAGCCTTGGAGTTGCTATCAGAGGACTAGGCATTCAACAGCTTTACTAACTAGTCTTTATCTGCAATTTGTTTATTTGTCTTTCCACAAGTTGCTATCCATAGAGGCTTGAGATCCTTTTCCTTTGTCTTGACACTTTTCTAAAAATGTATTGTTGATAGTTGAAGATGATATACAAACTGTAATTCAAAGCCACCACCTTTTGAAAACTATTCCCTGCATAACCCATATGTATATATGAAATACACAAGATAATAAACTTCTGTTTGCTTTTCTCTTGTTAATCCATCTTTTGTTACAAGGGTCCATTCCAAATAAGAAACAATGAGGCTCAAAGAAAGATTATTATTCTTTCCCTGCCATTTATAGCCACTCAGTACTGGAAACTACATATTGTAAAGGAAGGAAAAGTTGTTGCCCTTTACCCTCTTAGGTTCTTTGGCTGGGCTACCACCTAAAATGACATAAGACAGATTAAAAGGAAATAAAACAATTTTATTTATCTACATATTCATGGGAGTCCTACAAAAATATGAGATTCAAGGAAAGGGCAAATGATTTAAACTTATAAAGCATCCTAAGCTACAAAAAAGAATAGCTGACTTGTGCATTCTGAGCAATAGCAAAGACAAACTATTGGAAGAGGAGGGGAGAAAATTTGAACAACGATTGTCTTTTTCTGATGCCATAGAATAGAAAACTTAGGAATAAAGCTACAAACCTAAAACCAATGATCTCAGATAAAGTTGATAAAAGTGAACAATGAGCAAAGAACACCCTATTTGACAAACAGATAAATGGTGCTGGGAAACCTGGCTAGCCATGTTCAGAAGAATGGAACTGGACTCCTGTCTCTCATCATATACAAAAATCAATTCGAGATGAATTTAACATTTAAATGTAGTACCTGAAAGTATAAAAATCATAGAAAAAACCTAGGCAAACTCTTCTGGACATTGATCTATGCACAGAATTTGTAACTAAGACCTTAAAAGCAAATGCAACAAAAACAAAAATTGACAAATGGGACTAAAATTAAGTAAAGAGCTTCTACACAGCAAAAGAAATAATTAACAGAGTAAACAGACAACCTAAAAATGGGAGAAAATATTTGCAAACTATGCATCAGATAAAGGACTAAAATCCAGAATCTGTAAGGAACTCATACAAGTCAGTAGGAAAAAATAACACCATTAAAAAGTAGGCAAAGGACAGGAACAGACACTTTTCAAAAGAAGACATACAAGCAGCCAACAAACAAAAAAATGCTCCATATCACGATTCACCAGAGAAATGCAAATCAAAACCACAATGAGATACCATCTCACACCAGTCAGAATGGCTAGCGTAAAAAGTCAAAAAAAAAAAAAAAATAACAGATGCTGGCAAGACTGCAAAAAAGAAATGCTAATATACCATTGGAGGGAAGGTACGTTAGTTCTGCCACTGTGGAGAACTGTTTGCAGATTTCTCAAATAACTTCAAATTGAACTACCATTCAATCCAGAAATTCCATTACTAGATATCCATCCAAAGGAAAGTAAATCATTCTTTATCAAAAAGACACAAAGCACGTACATGTTCATAGCAGCACTATTTTCAATTGTAAAGACATGGAATCAAAGTAGGTGCCCATGTTGGTGGACTGGATAAAGAAAATGTGGTACATATACACCACGGAATGATACACAGACATAAGAAATGAAATCATGTCCTTTGCAGCAACATGGATACAGCTGGAAGCCATTATCCCAGGTGAATTAATGCAGCAACAGAAAACCAACTACCTCAGGTTCTCACTTATGAAGCAGGAGCTAAACATCAATTATTCATGGACATAAAGATGGGGAAATAGATACTGAGGACTACTAAAGGGAAGAGGGAGAGGGGGGCAAAGGCTGAAAAACTACCCATTGGATACTATACTCACTATCTGGGTGATGGGATGATTCATACCCCAAACCTCAGCACCGCATAAGATACCCATGTAACAAACCTGCACATGGACTGCCTGAATCTAAAGTAAAAGTTTAAAAAGAAAAGATTGTCTTTTCATGCAGATAAATGTTCTCTGATGATGGAGATACCTGCCTGGTTTAGACAGATTTACTAATGAAAATTTCTTTTATAGATGTTAGTATCCTTTACAAAAGAGCAGCTTTTCAGCACTACTCATGTGTCTGCAGTTTCCCTAAATAATCAGCTCCAAATAATCCATTTGCCAATGAGGTATGTTTTGGGGTGCTATATTCTGGTATTCAGTAATGTTTTGAGATGGTCAATCTTGAGCATCAATAACATTATAGTATTACATAAACTACATAAATATATAAAGATAGAAATAGATACAGTCATTAGCTGGCATATTGAAAAACATTTCTAAATTATTTTTGTAAATTGCTTCCTAGATTACAAATTTGCAACTTTGTCCTATAAAAGGCCTAATTCAGAAATAATTAATTTTAATAGCACCCCGCAAATGTTAACAGAAACCAGCCAGTTTTTAAATATTTATGATTTAGGGCATATAAGTGAAGTTGTGTTACATGGATATATTGTATAGTGGTGACTGAACTTTTCGTGTACCCATACCCAAAATAGAGTACATTATAGCCAATAGCTAGTATTTTGTCTCTCACCCCTATCCCAGTGTCCCACCTTCTGAGGTCTCCAATGTCTGTTATTCCACTGTGTATCTGCACCTACAGCTTAGCTTCCACTTTTGAGTGAGAACATGCAGTTTTTGACTTTATCCTTCCTTCCTTCCCTCTCTCCTTCCTTTTTTCTTCTTTCTCTCCTCTGTCTCTTCTCCTGTCTTTCCTGTCTTCTCCCTCCCTCTCTCCCCCTCTCCCCCTCTCCCCCAGGCTGCAGTGCAGTGATGGGATGACAGATTACTGCAACTTTGTCCCCTTAGACCCAAGCAATCCTTCCACCTCAGTCTCCTGAATAGTTGTCACCACAGGTATGCAACACCATGACTGGCTAATTTTTATTACTTTTGTAGAGCTGGGGGTCTCCATATGTTGCCCAGGCTGGTCTTGAACGCTTGGGCTCAAGCGATTCTCACGCCTTAGCCTCCCAAAGTATTGGGATTATAGGTGTGAGCCATCATGCCTGGCCTGACTTTGTGTTTCTGAGTCGTTTTATTTAGGATAATCGTCTCTAGTTCTATCCATGTTGCCTCAAAAGATATGGTTTCAATCTTTCTTAGGGCTGTGTAGTATACTCAGGTACATGTGTGGTGTGTGCATGAATAGACAGACAGACTGATGGATCACATTTCCTTATCCAATCATTTACTAATGAACACTTAGGTTGATTCCATGACTTTGCTCTTGTGAATAGTGCTGTTATAAACAGATGTGTGAAGGTGTGTTTTTATATAATGATTTATTCTTCCTTGGGTAGATAACCAGTAGAAGGATTGCTGGATTGCATGGTAGTTCTAATTTTAGTACTTGGAGAAATCTTCATACTATTTTCAATGTACTAATTTACATTTCCAACAGAAGTATATAAGCATTTTCTTTTCTCTGCATCCTTGCCAACATTTGTTGGTTTTTTACTTTTTAATTCTAATTGGTGTGAGATAGTATATCATTATGGTTTTCATTTGCATTTCTCCGATGATTAGTGATGTTAAGTATTTTTTCACATGTTTTCAGGCCACTTGAAAGCAACCATTTTCACTCTTTGCATGAAAGTAGTTCTTCAATTTAACAAATTCAGTATCAAAGTATTAGGATTTCTTAAAGGCATTACATATAACTTGAAATACATGTATAATAATGGGACTATATAATACATACTGAATTTCTCAAATTTTAAATAAGTTTCAAATATGCAATATCAGATCAAAAGTAACAGTAAACTCCACTTTCACAAATACATTTTCAAATTCTGAAATTCAGTTATTTGCTATGCATATTCAAATGAATGCGTTTTTGTAGTGGAAATTTTACCTTTATTACAATGGATAATGTGATGTCAAACCCAAATATGATGAGTAGTTTTAACGAGTAATGGAGATGCTCTTGTTAAGGATTATATGAGGATTGTGCTGTGTGTTGCAACCAGAACAAACATGTTCAAACTCCAAATACCATTTCTAAAACAATACTTTGAAATTTATTTGGTAAATGGCAACTGCCAATAATAAAAGAAGGAAGTAGATTTGTAACACCTAGACTAAGAAGCAGCTTAACTGAGTTCTCAGAGTCCCATAAAGCTGCAGTCAATGTCAAAGTAGCTCCATTTCTTACTGGAGCTCAGAGTTCTCATCCAATCTCATGTGGTTGTTGAGAGAATTCAGTGTCCCATTAGTTTGCTGGCAGTCTATTGACCATGGTTCTTAAGTTCTATATGCTACTCACGGTGTCTTCCCATAATTCAGTCTTAGTGATGATGGTCTCAGATTTACTGCCTGAATCTGAACGTTGGTCTAGTAATTACTAGCTGTGTGATCCTGGGCAAGTTACCTAACTTATCTATGATTCAAATTTCCAGTAAAATTGAGTTAATAATTTTGGGTTGGGTATTATTTATCCAAAATGCTTGGGACCAGAAGTGTTTTGGGTTTCAGATTTTTGGGATTTTGAAACATTTGCATACACATAATGAAATATCTTGGGTATGGGACCCGAGTCCAAACATAAAATTTGTTTATGTTTCCTATACACATTATACATACATATATGTGTGTTTTGACTATCACCCATCATATGAGTTTGGGTGTGAAATTTTTCACTTGTGGCATTATATCAGAATGAAAAATTTCCTGAGTTTGTAGCACTTTAGATTTCAGATTTTAGGATGTAGAATGCTCAACCTACACCTTCTTCTCAGAGTTGTGAAGATTAAATGAGTTATTACATGTAAAGCATGTAGAACATACAGTAATTATGAGTATATTCTATTATATCACCCCAATTATTTTTGACAATCATTCATTTATAGTCAATTAATTAGAAATACCAGTACAAAATGATAACTTTGGGAAAATATCAAGCAGCTAAAACATTCCCCAAAAAACATATTTTCAAAATACATTTGATAAAATAGTTTTTTTTTTTTTTTTTTACTGAGTTAAAAGTAGTTCGTGTAGAAAATTACTCACATTGGACTACCTAATATCCAGTGTCACTCATATTCCCTGTTAAGTAAACTTTGATTTTATATGGAGCACAATGTGTTAAGCTCCAGGAAATGCATACAAATTGTTTTATGCCATTCATAATCCTATTGTTTGCTTCCTCAGTATCCCTTGCTGCTGGGGTGCTCACAGGACTCAGTTCTAGGCAAAAAGACTTATGGAGAAGCTAGCCAAGAAGTTTTAGGAATGTTTCTGCTTTCCTGCCAAATGATAACAATGGCTCTGGTATTCATTGCTTTTTCCCCTTTCTCATGTCTGGAGATATAGCAGCCAGTTTGAAGACAAGAAGTAAAATGACAACCTGCTAATGATGATGGAATAAAAATCCAGAAGGAGCCTGGCTGTTTGATGATTCATTAAATGACGGTATCAATGCCAGCAAAAAACCACCTCCCTCTATTCTTCTTATTATAAGGAATAAATAAATGTCAAACTGCAAGTCACATTTTATGTGATGGTTCCCATTACTTACAGGTAGGTAGAAACTAATACAATTTTTTAGAAGGTATGAAAGATTGACTGAATAACTTGATATTACAAAAGATAAATAAAACAAACAATGACACTTCAAAAGAGTGTTTTATAAGAATGAATAAGAATACATAGACAGAAAAATCTGTCATTCATTAAGTCATTGTTTTCTCTGACATGATTAAATCTGCCACATGCTTTGAATTTGAACAGAGATAGACTTTGAATAAAGTTTACAATCTTTTACCTCATCAAATTATCTGTAACAATAGCAATCTCGCATCTACAAGAATAAACTACCATCTCCCCCTAAAAAAATATGCTGAAAAGAACAGAAAAGAAACTATAAAGAAAATAATACCTTCTCAGGGCTCTAAATCTTTATCTCATTTTCTGGTATGTTCCCTTTAACTATCATATACTATGAACCTCCACAACCCACGGCCAATCCCAATCTTACCCATACCTCAACCAGTATTTGTCATTTGAATCAACCCATTTTACTTTCTTTTAAGTACTTTACCCTATTTAAAATTACCTTGTTACTGTTACTATTTATATTTATTTTGTCTTAGTAATTCGTTTTCCCTCCTTATAACCAAATTATAAGTCCCATCACAACACAGAGTATGAGATGCTTATGAAAAGTTTACCTAAAGATCTAGAAAATATTCCAGAATACTGGCAATAATAAGTGATAAATGAATTAAGAAATAAAGGAAGGAATGATCATCATAAATAAATCTAGTACCCAAAATATTTATTTATCTTTTACATAACAAGCATAAATGAGTTTAAATAATTTTTGAGAAAGCTTTCATATATTCTTGCTGCTGGAACACTGCAAGCTCATTTGCATTTCAATGCAAGTTTTCTACGGACTCAATAGAATTTGCATTGTAAATATGCAGTTATTTTTTAGAAGAATCACAATAATATTTAATAATGTCTAGATTTGAAATACATAGGCACAAAGAATCGATGAAATAATTGTCCATTGTTCATTAAATAACATGTTACTTTGAATTTGTAAAAATGCTGCTTTAATGAAAATAACACCAGGTCTCCTTAATGTCTCCCAATGCCAAACGATCTTCAGAGAGTTTCACTATCAATTTACCAGATTACAATTGTAGATGAAACAACATTCAAAAGCAATGAATAGAAAAGAGAGCTTGTATAATAAGCACAAAGAGTCTTTAAGTGTCTTTTTCCACTCCTTTTTCTATGCATGAAAATACAAAAGTATAATTTAAAAACATTCAAACAAGAAGAAAGGCTACACAATGACAAGTGGCTTTCTCCCACCTCAGACTCGATCTCTGTGTGAATGAGGCAATAGCTATCGACAAGTCTTACAAATTGATATTTGATTTTTTAAAAAATACACGAGTAGGCACTTACCTATGTGTACATATAACTTCTTACACATATGAAAGCAGATTTAACATATCCATGAAATAAGAACAGATATGAACATATCTGTTGTGTGTGTGTGTGTGTGTGTGTGTGTGTGTGTGTGTGTGTTATATATTATTAATTTACTTAAGAGTATATCCTGAAGATCTTGCTCACTGTTCAGGGTTCTGCTGTATGGCTTCAGACCCTAGTAATGACCATTTGGAGTGCGCCCACTGAAGCCGTGAGTATGTATACATCTGTGAGAGCTGCAGAATGCATGTCACAGAAATTTGTATAAATAGTTAAAAACTGTCACCATATTTGTTATACCAAAATGCACTTGCCAATTACATATAAAAATTCTGTTTTTCTACAATTTCTTCAATATTACATATGATAAAGAATTTTGATATCTGTCAAGCTGCAAAGTAAAAAATATCATTTGATTTTCTGAATCTGTGCTACTTTTAATGTGAAATAACTCAATATATATGACTCTTGGTTGAATTATAAGCCATTAGATTTTATTTCTCCCTAAATTCCTGTTCATGTCTTTCCTTTACTTCGTCCTTCTTTCCCTCCTTCCTTCCTTCACTCCCTCCCTTCCTTCGTTTCTTTTCAGAAATTTGGTGTTTATCATATTGATTCATAAGAATTATTTTAGCAGATTAGTCCTTTGTAATAAATAACACAAAAGTGTTATCTTTTTTTTGTTTGTTTAATGATTTTTGTTTTTTGTCATATAGAAAGCATTGTTTTTTATGTAATGGAATTTTCCACTTCATCTCTTTTGACTATCAGATATTCTATGTTAAGTGATTTTGGGAAAATAATACCCTAAAATATTGATTTTTCTTTTTCTTTTCTCACTGTCATGTACAAGACTTTATTTCTGGTCAGTCAGTGGCATCCACAGTACAGGTTAATAGGATCTTTTTGCTCTCTCATCCTTAGATCCTGAACCCATATTGATGTTTTGTCACATATTGTGTCACCTATTTCACCATTTCCCTCCTCTGGACCCTTTCCCCTGGACCCTCTGGATCTCAAGCCACCATCTGCTGCTTTTATAAGCATTTTCTAAACTTTGTTCCTTTAAAGGACACCTGAAATTCTCTGATGACCCTACCTAACTGGTATTCCTCTCAAGTTGAGACTGTTTTCTCTCATATACCATTAAGACTGGAGACAAGATAGTTTCTTCTTGCTCCTTCTTGCCTGCTTCTAAGCTATTTTTCATCCTTTTTTCTCCTACTTTCACTTTGAATCTCATGTCATATTGGTCTTCAATATCTCTCTTTATTGTAGTTACCCACTTCTGTTTATTCGTTCATTTATTAATGATTTTAGTGTTTCCTCTAAAACCACTTCTTTCATAGTTTCAATAGGCAGGATTGTGGCCCCTAAGAAGATTTCACATTCTTTTCTCTGGTATTATGAATGTGTTATCTTATATGCAAAGAAAAACTTTCCTAATGTAACTATGGTTAATGATTAATTGACTTTAACATTGGTAGGAAAAATTAAATTGGAGTAGACAAGAGAGCCCAAAAAAAATCACAAGAGCTCTTTTTTGTTTGTTTGTTTTTGTTTTTACTTACAGCTAATCACATTCTCTGCTGGTTATTTGTTTTTTTTTTTAAATATATATACTTTTTATTGCATTTTAGGTTTGGGGGTACACGTGAAGAACATGCAAGATTGTTACATAGGTACACACATGGCAATGTGATTAGCTGCCTTCCTCCCCATCACCTATAACTGGTATTTCTCCCCATGCTATCCCTCCCCAACTCCCC
Organism: Alouatta palliata; assembly: GCA_004027835.1. Lineage (NCBI taxonomy): Eukaryota > Metazoa > Chordata > Mammalia > Primates > Atelidae > Alouatta > Alouatta palliata. Next base: position 29,877 of record PVKV010011026.1, read on the forward strand.
ACCCCCCGCTGTCCCTCCCCTTTTCCCCCAACCCCGACAGACCCCAGTGTGAGATGCTCCCCTCCCTGTGTCCATGTGTTCTTATTGTTCAACACCCGCCTATGAGTGAGAATATGCGGTGTTTGATTTTCTGTTCTTGTGTCAGTTTTGTGCTTAGGCACAGATAAGTGATTTTTGCCTTCCCAACACTGAAGAATTTATTCTGATTGTAGAGATAAGAAGAGATTTTATTGGAGAAGATTTCCAAATATTGCATTGTTCAAATAGAATCTTCAAATTTGCTTTCAAAAAAAAAAAAAATCACAAGAGCTCTTAGAAGCAGAAAAGAAAACAAAAAGAAAAAGCAAAGAGATTGAGGCATGGGAAGGATTCAATACTATGTTGATGGCTTCGAAGATGGGTCCATGTGCAAGGAATAGAGAGGGACATCTAAAAGCTGAGAACAGCTCCTGGTCAAAAACCAGCAAAGAAGCAAGGGTTTTAGTTCTACAACTGTAAGAAACTTAATCCTGCCAACAAGATAAATGAGTTTGGAAGTAGATTATCTCTTACAGTCACTAGATAAAAGCCCAGCCTAATCAACATCTTGATTAAAATGAGAGAGAGGGAGAGAGAGAGAGAGAAAGATATTTTGAACAGAAAATTCAGTCATGCTTTCCCAGACTTCTAACTTAGAAAAACATGAGATAACGAATAGATTTTTATTTTAATCAGCAAGTGTGTGGTAATTTGTTTCTCAGTACTATACAACAAATACATAGTTCCTGGCAATTACTATATACCCATAAAGGATCCCTCTGGCATGCTGATCTAGCAGTCCTTGACCTTCTTTCCTCTAGTTATCTTGATTTCCACTTCTCCATAGTCACTTACGCTCATGGGCATACAATAGACATTGTCATTACTACTTATTTTTATAAGTTAAATTTAATAATCTGATTTTTTAAATGTGACCTCCTGTTTTACCAGCTTGCTCCCTCTAATATCTTGACTATCACAATCCTTTGATTACATGTAGCCAGCAAAGTCAAGATACCACCATCCTCCTTTCTCCTGTATTTCTCCTTGCTCATACGTCTCCTTTTATCCTAATATTTCAAGTACCTTAATAAAGAATTATAGTCACTCTTTGAAAAACATCTTCAACTTTGTTACGCCTTTTTTGCTCCTTTGTTCTCACATCAACTAGGGCACAAGTTAAATACAACTCTCCAGTTTTATGTGGCTGCACGAATGCACCTGAGCATAGTTGGAGAAAAACACCACAGCGACGTATCTTTCAACGTATGATCGCTTGCCTTAGGTGGACTCTTCATTTAATCTACTAATTCCACTGTATTACTTACTCAAGTAACTCTTACATTTATACTCTCCTAGACTAAGGATCTTTTTTTTTCTTTTTTAAATCATAAAAAATTATTCAGACTATAAAAGGAAATGAAAATCCTCAGGATTCACAAGAAAGTTGCAACCCAATTCAAGGAATCTAAAGATTACAATAAAACAATACAAAAGACGACAAACTAAATGGCCATTATAACAAAAAACAAAATTAATCTGATAGAGCTAAAAAACACACTATAAGAATTCCATAATACAACTGCAAATACTAAAGGCAAAATAGACCACCTGAGGAAAGAATCAGAGCTCAGAGACTGGCCCTCCAAACTCACTCAATCAAACAAAAATTTTTAATAATGAATAAAAATAAATGAGGAAAACCTCTGAGAAATGTGGGATTTTGTAAAGAGAACAAATCTGTGAATAATTGGTGTCCATGAAAGAGATGAAGAGAAAGCAAGCAACTTGGACAACATATTTCGGAATATCACCCATGAAAATTTCTCCAACCCCCCTAGAGAGGTCAACATTCAAATTCAGGATATGCAGAGAACCTCTATAAAAGACCAACAAGAAGAACATCGCAAAGACACATAGTCATCGGATTCTCCAAGGTTAAAAAAAGAGTTAAAATGTTGAAGGCAGCTAGAGAGAAGGGTCAGGTCACATACAAAAGGAACCCCATTAGGCTAACAGCAATTGTTTCAGCAGAAACCCTATAAGCCAAAAGAAAATGGGGGGGCTATATTCAGCATTCTTAAAGAAAAGAATCTTCAACCAATAATTTTATATCCACTCAAACTAAGCTTCATAAATGAAGGAGAAATATTAGTAAGATTTTTTTCAGACAAGGAAATGCCAAAGAATTGCATTACCACTAGATGTGCCTTACAGAAGGTCTTGAAAGGAGTGCTAAACACGGAAAGGAAAGAATGTTACTGGCCACTAGAAAAACACACTTAAGTACATAGATGAGTGACACTATAATGCAATCATGTAAAGAAGTTTGCATAATAACCAGCTAACATAATGATAGGAACAAATCCACACCTATCAATACTAACACTGAATGTAAATGGACTAAATGCCCTAATTGTAGAAAGTTGGATAAAGAAGCAAGACCCAGTGGTTAACTGTCTTCAAGAGATTATCTCACATGCAATGACTCCCACAGGCTCAAAGTAAAGGGATGGAGAAAAATATGCCAAGTAAACAAAAAACAGTGAAAAGTAGGTATTGATATTCTAATTTCAAACAAAACAGACATTGAACCAACGAAAATTTAAAAAGACAAAAAAGAGCATTACGTAATGGTATTGAGTTTGATTCAACAAGACGACATAACTATTCTCAATAAGTATGCACTCCACACAGAAGCACCCACATTTATTTAAAAAAAAAAAAAAGTTTTTAGACACCTACAAAAAGACTTAGATAACCAGATAATAACAGTGGGAGACCTCAACATTCCACTGAAAATGTCAGACAGATCTTCAAGGGAAAAATCTAAAAAAGATATGCAGGACCTGAACTCAACACTTCACCAAATGGACCTAATAGGCATCTAAATAATACTCTATCTCCAAACAACAGACCATACAGTCTTCACACCTATAAATGGCACATACTCTAAAATTAACCACAAAATTGAATATAAAACAATTCTCAGCAAATTCAAAAACGCAATATTATACCAACCACACTCTTGGATAACAAAATAATAAAAACAGAAATCAATACTAAAAAAAATCACTCTAAACCATATCATTACATGGAAATTAAACAACATGCTTCTGAATTACTATTGGGTAAATAATGAAATTAGAAGCAAACATTTTTTAAAAAACGAAATTAGTAAGAATAAAGATACAACATACCAAAATATCTGGCACACAGCTAAGGGAGTGTAAAGAGAGAAGTTTAGAGCATTAAATACCAACATCAAAAAGTTAGATCTCAAATTAACATCACAACTAGAGGAACTAGATGAACAACAGAAAACCAACCCCAAAGCCAGCAGAAGACAAGAAATAACTGAATCAAAGATGAATTGAAGAATTGAGAAGAAAAAAAAAGTCAACAAATGCAGGAGTCTATTTTTTGGAAAAAAATTAATACGACAGAGAGATTGCTAGCTAGATTAATAAAGAAAATGAGAGAATATCAAAATAAATAGAATCGCAAATGACAAAGGCACATTAACACTAACCCCAAAGAAATACAAAAAGCCCTCAGAGATTATTATGAATACCTCTATGCACCCAAGATAGAAAACCTAGAAGATATCAATAAATTCCTGGAAACATATGCCATCCTGAGATAAAACCAGGAAGACATTTAATTCCTGAACAGACCAACAGTGAGTTTCAAAATTGAACCAGTAATAAAAATTCTACCAACCTAAAAGCCCGGGACCAGACAGATTCACAGCTAATTATACCAGATGTATGAAGGCAAGCTGGTGCCATTTCTACTGACAGTATTCTATAAAATTAAGGAGGAGAGACTCTTCCCTAACTCATCCTGAGGCTAGCATCATTGTGATATGAAAACTTGGAAGAGACACAACAATAAAAGAAAACTTCAGGCCAATATTCTTGATGAACATACATGCAAAAACCCTCAATATGACACTAGCAAATCAAATTCAACAGTAAATCAAAAAGCTAATCTACCATGATCAAATAGGCTTTATCCCTGGCATGCAGTGTTAGTTCAACCTATGCAAATCAAAAAATGTGATTCATCACATAAACAAAACTAAAATCTAAAGATACATGTCCATCCCAGTAGATGCAGAAAAAGCTTTCAATAAAACTCAATATCCTTCATATTAAAAACCCTCAACAAACTAGACAATGAAGGAACACACTTCAAAGTAGTAAGAGCCATATATGACAAACCCACAGCCAACATCATCCTGAATGAGCAAAATCTGGGAGCATTCTCCTTGAAAACTGGCACAAGCATGCCCTCTCTCATCACTTCTATTCAACATAATAGTCAAAGTCCTTGCCAGGCCAATCAGGCAAGAGAAAAATATAAAAGGATCCAAATTACAAGAGAGGAAGTAAAACTATCCCTGTTTGCAGATGATATGATTTTATACTTAGAAATCCCTATAATCTCTGCCCCAAACTCCTTGATCTGATAAATAACCTCAAGAAAGTTTCAGGATACAAAATAATGCAGAAAATCAGCAGCATTCCTATAAATCAAAATATCCAAGTTGAGAGCCAAGTCAGGAATGTAATGCCATTCATAACTGCCACATAAAGAAGAAAATAGATAGGAACACAGCTAACCAGGGAGGTGAAAGGTCTCTATAATGAGAAGTAAAAAACTCTGCTTAAAGAAATCAGAGACGACACAAGCAAATGGAAAAATATTCCTGCTCATTGGTAGAAAGAATATTGTTAAAATAGCCATACTGCCTTAAGTAATTTATAGATTCAGTGCTGTTCCTATCAAACTACCAATGACATTTTCACAGAATTAGAAAAAACTATTTCAAAATTCATATGAAATAAAAAAAAAAAAAGAGCCTAAAGAGCTAAGGTAATGCTAAGCAAAAAGAACAAAGCTAGAGGCATCACATTACCCGACTTCCTTGTATATCACAGGGCTATAGTAACCAAAAGGGCATGATACTGGTACAAAAGCAGACACATAGACTTATGTCTACCATCCTCCAGGGTTCTAGGACATAGAAATATGAATCAGACTCTAACTCAAGACTGAACTTGGGAAAATGACTCGCAGCCAGATATTAGTCATGGTAGGAACAAAAGAATCAACAGTTGAGCAGTGAAAGGGATTTCTTAAAGGTATTCTGTCACAGAGACAGCAACAGTAGCACCTTAACTAGTTGTTTCTTGTCTACAAACTCAGCTTTCTGGCTCATGCTCATTATCTACACTGGTTCCTTTAGCATTTGCAGAGATTCTCCAACCTACTGTAATCCTTCCAATCAGTTCTGTTACATAACAAAGAATTCTGAGTGATAAAAGGCATATGAAGTGCTGTTTATGTCACATTCGTTATAGCTCAAAACTAAGAGAAACAGGAAGGGAAAACAAAACAAAACAAAAACCAGTATTTAAATTCAAAGAAATGATTACTACCATGCTAAATACCTATCCCAGTATTTAATAACTGGTATCATTTCAAGGCATATTTCAAGAGAAAAGTTATATAACATAGAAAAAGTAAAAGTAAACAATACTGATGATTTCTTAATCATAAAAAACAGAATTTAGAGATAAATAATAAAGTATCAAATAAACCTGAATAGGTTAAACTCCTGGATTAAACTGTAATCATTTATTTATTGGTCAAAAATGAGAACATTAAAAATTTTAAGGACAACAGGGAAGCAAAAAATTTAAAGTAAAGAGATATTTAAAAAGCTCTTTTACAGATTATATTCTTTGATTATAATCAATAAAACTAGAAATAAAATGGTTTTAAAACTTTAATACTTAGGTATTTGTATTCTTCCTAAATAACTCCTATATCAAAATAAAAATAAGACTACATTTCTAACTATACACAATGCAATTAAAAGCAAAATAGTTCATACCAAAAGTTTTGTTATATCACTAAAGCTCTAAGGAAAACACATAGCCAGAGATGCTGGAAATATTTAAAGTTGAAAGACATAAAAGAAAAAAAGGAGAGAAGAAAAGTAGGAAGAAAATAAAGGAAAAGCAAAAAGAAAAAAGGGAAAAAGGAAGAGGAAAAGGAAGGAAGGAAGACAGGGAGAGAGGGAGGAAGGAAGGGAATTACTTTAATATAAAGAAATTAGGATAAGAAAGAAATTATACCCTAACAAAAAACAAAAATTTAAGTAATATGTTTTGAGTAGAGAATTTTAAAAAAGAAAATACCAAAAATAACAAAACTAAAGGCTGGATGTTTGAAAGACCTATAAAATAGATAAATTCTAAAATGACTGATTAAGAATAAAACAGAATGCAAGGAATAGACAGATCAAGATAGCTGAATAGAAGGTTCCACAGAGATCATTCCCCAAGCAAGGACACCAATATACACAGAAAAAAACACCTTTATAAGAACCAAAAATGAACACTCAACATACCCGATTTAAACTTAATATAACTCAAAGTAGCACTGAAGACATAGAATAAACAGTCCCAAATTACCAAGGCTACACTTCCATCATTCCCTGGCAGCTGTGACGTGGTGCAAAAAGCATCTCTGGGCACTCGGGGAGACAGAACACAGCAATTATGAGGCACTGAACTCAGTGCTGTACTGTTCGAGCAGAAAGGAAAACCTGATCAACTGATGCCTACCCACAGAGGGAGCATGTAAACCAGTCCTTGCCAGAGGGGATTCATGAATCCCAGCAAGCAAAACTTGAGTCCCCACAAACCTCACCACCAAGAGCTTCAGTGCTCTGTGTCTCCAAGTAAACTTCAAAAGCAGTTTAAGCCATAAAGACGGCCACTCTTAGGTGAGTCCTAGTGCTGAACTAGGCTCAGAGACAGTACACTGTGGGGAGGGAGCACGTGGCATACTGAGACACAAGCTGGAGTGGCCCAGGGAGTGCTGGCATCACTCATCCACTAACCTCAGGCTGCACAGTTCATGGCTACAGAAGAGACTACTTATTCCACATAAGAAGAGGAGAGGGAAGACTGGGGAAGACATTGTCTTGCATCTTGGATTCCATCTCAGCCACACAAGTGTAGAGTACCAGAGTTGCGAAGCTCCAGTTCCAGAGCTTCCTGTTCCAGGCCCTAGTTCCCAGACAATACAACTAGACACACCCTGAGCCAGAAGAAAACCTACTGTCTTGAAGGAAAGAACCCAGTCCTGGCAGCATTTACCTGCTAACTGAAGAGCTCTTGGGTCCATAATAACCAGCAGCAATACCCAAGTACCATGTCAAGGCCCTTGGGTGAGCTTCTGAGACTTGTGGGCTTCAGGTGAGACTCAGCACATTACCAGCTGTGGTGGTTATGGGGTAAAACTACTGCTTGAGAAAAGCAGCAGGAAAAGTAAAGCAGATTTTGTCTTGTTCCTTAAGTACCAGCAAGGCCTCAGGAGGCACAGCATCAAATGGGATCTTGAGGTTCCTTATTCCAGGACATGACACTTTAATGGCATTCCTGGATCTTCCCTAGGCAAGAGGTGAGACATTCGCTCTGGAGAGTGAGTCCTAGGCCAAGCAGCATGCAACAGAGGCTGACTTAAGAGCCCTTGGGCCTTAAAGGAATATTCTTAGTAGTCTGGCAGTACTACTTACAGCCTAGAGTGGTGGGAACTATGGTGTGAGGTTCCTCTGCCTTGGAAAGGAGAGGGAAGAGTGAGGACTGTATCTTGAAGTTTGAGTGTCAAAACAGCCACAGTATAATAGAACACCAGTTAGATTTCTAAAAATATTATAGCACTGTAACTGTGATGTGTAAACTGGTCCCACCCTAAGTAGAAAAATAATATCTACAACAAGTTTTGAAGACGTACTCAGTACAACAACATATAAATAGAAACAAAAAAAATGCTTAAAAATGGGCAGGGAAAATAAAGTTAAAGCATGGAGTTCTTATTAGTTTTCTTTTTGCCTGTTTATCCAAACAGTGTAAAGTTGTTATCAGGCTAAAATAAGGAGTTATGAGATTGTATCTGCAAGCTTTATGGTAACTTCAAACCAAAACATACAATGGATACACACACAAAAATGAAAAGCAAATAACTAAGTCACATCACCAGAGAAAATCACCTTCACGAAAGAAAGAAAAGAAGAAAGAGAAGACCACAAAACAACCAGAATAAAAATAACGAAATGGCAGAAATAAGTCCTTATCAATAAAAACATTGAATGTAAATAGACTAGACTCTCCACTCAAAATATATGGACTAGCTGAACAGATTAAAAAGAAAAAAATCCAGTGACTGAGATTTGACTAAGAAGCACACTTCATCTATAAAGACACACACAGGCCAAAAATAGAGGGAAGGATAAAGGTATTCTATGCCAATGCAAGCCAAAGAAGAGCAGAAGTCCCTGTGCTTATATCAAACAAAATATATTTCAAGGCCAAAACTCTAAGAAGAAACAATGAAGGTCACTATGTGATGATAATGGTGTCAATTCATCAAGAGGATATAACAATTTGTTTATGTATGCACTCAACACTGGAAGCCCCAGATTTATATAAAAAAATATTATGAGAGATAGAGAGAGGAACTGTACAATAATAGCTGGAGAATTCAACATCCCACTTTCAGCATTGAACAGATATTCGAGACAGAAAATCAACAAACATCGGACTTAGACTTAATCTGTACTACAGACCCAACAGATCCAAAAGATATTTACATAACTTTTTTTTTTTTTTTTTTTTTTTTGAGACAGAGTTTCGCTCTTGTTACCCAGGCTGGAGTGCAATGGCACGATCTCGGCTCACCGCAACCTCTGCCTCCTGGGTTCAAGCAATTCTCCTGCCTCAGCCTCCCGAGTAGCTGGGACTACAGGCACGTGCCACCATGCCCAGCTAATTTTTGTATTTTTAGTAGAGACGGGGTTTCACCATGTTGACCAGGATGGTCTTGATCTCTTGACCTTGTGATCCACCTGCCTCGGCCTCCCAAAGTGCTGGGATTACAGGCGTGAGCCACCGCGCCCGGCTTACATAGCATTTTATCTAGAGCTGAAGAATACACATTTTTTTCCTTAGCACATGGATAATTCTCAAGGATATACTATGTTTTAGGTCACAAAACAAGTCTTACAACATTCAAAAACAATTTAAATGATAAGCATCTTCTCTGATCACAATGGGATAAAACTAGAAATTAATAAGAATTTTAGAAACCTTAAAAATACAGGAAAATTAAATATGCTTCTGAATGACTGGATCGATGAAGACATTATGAAGGTAACTGAAAAATTTCTTGAAACAAATCACAATAGAAACACAACACACCAGGAAACACAACATATCAGGAAATGCAACACACCTAAACTTCTTGGAATACAGCAAAACCAGTACTAAGAAGCAACATTATAGCAATAAGTGTCTATAAAGGGGAAACTTTTTAAATAAATAATTTAACAATGCAGATTAAAGAACTAGAAAAGCAAGAGCATGTACTGCGGCCGGACTGGCACTCAAACCTCAAGATGCAGTCCTCACTCTTTCTTCCCCTTACCAAAGCAGAGGAGCCTTACATGCTCATCAGAATGATGATTATTAAAAAGTCAAGAAACAGATGATGATGAGGCTATGGAGAAATAGGAATGCTTTTACACTGTTAGTGGGAGTGTAAATTAGTTCAACTATTGTGAAAGACAGTGTGGCAATTGCTCAAGGATTTGGAACCAGAAATACCATTTGACCCATTAATCCCATTACTAGGTATATATCCAAAGAATTCTAAATCATTCTACTGCAAAGACACATGCACACATATGTTTATTGCAGCACTATTTACAATAGAAAATACATGGAACCAACTCAAATGCCCAGCAATGACAGATTGGATAAAGAAAATGCGGCATATATACACCATGGAATAATATGTATCCATTAAAAACAATGAGTTCATGTCCTTTGCAGGGACATGGATGAAGCCAGAAGCCATTATTCTTAGCAAACTAACACAGAAACAGAAAACCAAACACTGCATGTTCTCACTCATAAGAGGGAGGTGAAGAATAACACATGGACACAAGGAGGGGAACATCGCACACCCGGACCTTCAGGGAGTAGGGGGCAAGGGGAGGGAGAGCATGAGGACAAATATCTAATGCATGTGGGGCTTAAAACCTAAATGGGGTGTTGATAGGTGCAGCAAACTGCCATGGCACGTGTATACCTATACAAGAAACCCACACATTCTGCACATTTATCCCGGAACTTAAAGTAAAATAGCAAAACAAAAAAGAACATGTGAAAATATATATGTATAAAGTTGTTCATTAGAGTATTCTAAAAATTAGCCTAAAAAGGAAACTATATATCCATTAATGGGCATTCCTTAAATAAAGTTTCACATTGCCATGTAATGAACTATCCAACCGATTATCCAACTGACACTAGAATGTTCATTTCCTGTTATAATATGAAATAATAATAGTATTAAATGAAAATTCTAAAATGTTAAATACATAGCCAACAAATCCCACATTTATAAAATCATTTACAGTACAATCTTTTTTTTTTTTTTTTTTACTTAAAGTTCTGGGATACGTGTGCAGATCATGCAGGATTGTTACACAGGTATACACACGCCATGGTGGTTTCCTGCATCCATCCCCCTGTTGTCTACATTAGGTATTTCTCCTAATGCTATCCCTCCCCAATCTCCCCACCCTTTGCTATCCTTCCCCTAGCCACCCATTTCCAATAGGCCCATTGTGTGATGTTCCCCTCCCTGGGTCTGTGTGTTCTCATTGTTCAACACCCACTTATGAGTGAACATGTGGTGTTTGGTTTTCTGTTCTTGTGTCAGTTTGCTGAGAATGATGGTTTCCAGCTTCATCTATGTCCCTACAAAGGACATGAACTCATCCTTTTTTAGGGCTGCATAGTATTCCATGGTGTATATGTGCCACATTTTCTTTATCCAGTCTATCATTCATGGTCACCTGGGTTGGTTCCAACACTGTTCACTATTGTGAACAGAGCCAAAATAAACATAGGTATTAATGTGTCTTTATAGTAGAATGATTTATAATCCTTTGGGTATATACCCAGTAATGGCATTGCTAGGTCAAATGGTATTTCTTATTTCTCTATCCCTGAGGAATCACCACACTGTCTTCCACAATGGTTGAACTAATTTACACTCACACCAACAATGTAAAAGTGGTCCTTTTTCTCCACATCCTCTCCAGCATCTGTTGTCTCCAGATTTTTTAAAGATCACCATTCTGACTGGCGTGAGATGGTATCTCAATGTGGTTTTGATTTGCATTTCTCTAATGACCAGTGATGATGAGCATTTTTTTTATATGTTTGTTGGCTGCATAAATGTCTTCTTTTGAGAAGTGACTGTTCATATCCTTTGCCCACTTTTTGATGGTTTTTTTTTTTCTTGTAAATTTGTTTTAGTTCTTTGTAGATTCTGGATATTAGCCCTTTGTCAGATGGGTAGATTGGAAAAATTTACCATTCTGTTGGTTGTCAGTTCATTCTAATGATAGTTTCTTTTGCTGTGCAGAAGCTCTTAAGTTTAATTAGATCCCACTTGTCTATATTGACTTTTATTGCCATTGCTTTCCGTGTTTTAGTCATGAAGTCCTTGCCTATGCCTATGACCTGAATCGTGTTGCCTAGGTTTTCTTCTAGGGTTTTTATGGTGTTAGGTCTTATGCTTACATCTTTAATCCATGGGGAGTTAATTTGTGTATAAGGTGTAGGAAAGGGTCCAGTTTGAGCTTTCTGCATAGCCAGTTTTCCCAGCACCATTTATTAAACAGAGAATCCTTTCCCCATTGCTTGTTTTTGTCCAGTTTGTCAAAGATCAGATGGTTGTAGATGTGTTGTGTTGCCTCGGAGGCCTCTGTTCTGTTCCATTGGTCTATATCTCTGTTTTGATACCAGTACCACGCTGTTTTGATTACTATAGTATTGTCTGAAGTCCTAATTTTGTCTGTTATTGGTGTATAGGAATGCTTGTACATTTTAAAGTACCTGAATTGTACATTTTAAAGTAACTGAGTGTAATTGGATTCTTTATAACTAAAAGGTCAAATGCTTAAAGGGACAGATACCCCATTCTCCATGATATGCTTATTTCACATTGCATGCCAGTAACATAAAATCTTATATACTCCAGAAACATATACACCTATTATGTATCCATAATAAAAGAGAATGAAGATTATAAATTGAAAATAAAAAAACATAAAAGTACTAAAAGCAATTCAATGTGTAATTCCAAATGAGTAACTTTGAAACACTGGAGTAAATGGCTTTTTTCTAGCCAAATATAACATACTAAAATAATTTTGTTAAGTTGAAGGAAAAAAAAATTCAGACATATGACCACACATGCTATTAGAGAACTAATTTCACTGGACCTATTCTTATGCAATTATGTGTGTGGTGAAGGGAGGCAGGGTGGGCAAGAGTCCCACCTCACCAGTCTTTCTGTCAATACTGAAGACCATGGAGGCACCTCTCAGGGTTTATCAGAAGATGATATGTAACCGCTTCTGGGGATGATAAGTCACTGAAGGAATTTGAATAATAAAACATCATGCTCAAAATGCATGTTCAATTTCTCCAAGGTGATAAGGGGAACAGAATGTAGGACACAGATAAAATAGACTGTAGTGTGCAATGTGAGATCACTGCTGCTGGGAAGACATGAGAAAATCTGAGGCAGGACAATATACAAATGGACTTGAATGGAGAGTCAGGGAGAAATAGGGGAAATAATTTGAAGTTAGGATTGACAGCACTTGATGATTGATTGGAAGATATGATTAAGAGACAGTGAGGTATCTAGAGTTAGTTCCAGTTCTAGGTCATGTGCAACTAGGAGACATGCAAAATGAGGAGAATAGAAGAAAGAAATAAGATTAAAGCAGACTTAAAAGAAGGGTGTGAGAAATGAACAAATGGACAAAATCCACTTCTCAAGTGCTCTGCTGATAAAAATTAAAGGGTGCCTTTCAGAGCCATTATGGAGTACAGTGAGTGCTTGCTGTAATGAATGAGCTCCCAATATAAACACACGAACACGAACTGAAGAATCAGGACTACACAGAATATCCCAAAGCAAACGAGTTTCAAAATTCAATTTACCTACAAAAAAAATGGCAGCTTATGTTCACTTGAATTAAGTTTATCTAAAAATAGAAAGCTGAAAATGATAGTGATTTAAACAACATAGAAACTCATTTACATGTCATGTAATAAGAGCAGTCCTGTCCTGGTTTGGTAATTATACAACTGCCCAGGATCACAACTTCTTCTATCTTGTTTCATTAATCTCAAAAGCTTCCGCTTCATGGTGCAAGCTAGCTATGACACATTAAGTCAGTACATCTATCTCCTGCTCTCAAAAATAGGAAACAAGAAAGCATGAACAAGAAAGCATGACTCTTCTCTTTAAGTATACCTTTCCAAATTTGCCCAAATCAATTACCCTTAAATCTCATTATATTTCAGGGACATTTGATACTGCCTAACTAAATGGAAATTTGAGCAATTTAGTTTTTATTTGAGGGAGCTCAGAACCCACCTAAAATTAGAGAGTGCTATTTATTACCACAGAAGAAATGCGGACTCGATTTAGGTAGACAGCCATACAGTTAATTAAAAATAAGAAAATTTTGGAATTATAAGAGGTGAATAAAGAATGTTATGCTTTATTAGTGAGATAGAAACTTCTCAGTAATGTTATATCTGCATGAAAACATTTAGATCAAGATTTTAAGAGTTGGGTAACTTACCTTATTCATGTAATGCCTTATTGTTTTTTAAGCTTTATCATTCTTTGTTTCATGACACTGCCACAGAAGCACATGCTTTGGATTATCTTAGCACATTTTTAGGTTTTATCTATTAATAAGAGATGCATCAAAGCCTCTTATTGCGTGCTGTGTTGTACTAGACATTCAAGCAATGGCACTGAATGCCAGGTACACAAGTTCTAAGAGCACAGGGAGAAAATCTGTAAAGAAATGGCAAATAAAGTACAAAGGGACTTTGAAGGCCAAGAGCAAAAAGTCAAGAATTGGAAAAGAATAAACCAAGTGGAAGAGAAAAAAGAAGGATAAAGTTTCTCTGAAAGGTAGAAAAGCATGAGAAATAACATATTAGAGAAGTCAGAAAATGTGAGAATGATCCCCAAATCCCCATGATATAAAGTGGAATTTTAACTGCACTAAATGGTTTCTAATCATAAATGATATTAGTAGTATTGTGTACTATAAAAACATACGTCTGGAAATATCTCGAGATAATGACTGTGTCTAAATATACTGTAGCTAAATATTCTGCCAGTCACTTAGGTCTACTGATTTATTTTTTTTTGCCTAGATAATTCAGTTAAGCAAGCCACTTAAATTGGGCATATACAAAAATCTGAGTACTTCAACTGATATCTACCAAGAACCTAGGGACAGTGAAGTGAGGAGGAAAGACACTAAGATTAGCTCTTTCAGTCTCGGTTTCCAAACAGCTTTCTTTCTTGCTTGTAAATGTATTTTCACTGTAAGCACATGAAATTTAAAAAGAATATTCCCCAGTGAATCCTGGCTTCCTACAGAATGAAGTAAAAGGATGATGCATGATCATCTACATTTATTCTGTAGACAGCAATATCTGTTTAATTTGATTTCACTCATGTATGAGTGAGTGAAGTAAAACACAAGCTGTATTTTTTGCCAGAGAAACACAATATTCATGATTTTTTTTTCCTAACATCCAATAGTTGCAATTCAGGAAAAAAGCCCCTTACATAGACAAAATAATTACAATGAAAGGAAAATTATAAATAAGAATGGAAACATTGAATTAAAATGATTGTCTGCAATAAAATTTCCAAAAAGAAGACATGCAATTCAGACACTTATTTTAGAAAGCAGCTGCAGAAACAGTTTTCAAAAATGAACTTTCATAACTGGAGAAAATACATATAAAAGACCTAAATGAAATAAGAAGGTGATCAGTGGAAGGAGAATGAAGAGTTGGGGTCAACAGACCTTCCCTTCTATATTATATAGTGTACAGTACCTAAATTTAGTATTTCCAAGCTTACCTCACAAAACTAGCATTCTTTGATACTGATGGGAATTATTTTGAAATTTGAGAGGTCTCATATTTTGTACACTAACACTGCGAGAAATGTTTACAGAATTACAGATGCCAGTATTTTCAACTCTACAAGCTAAGCATCTAATAAAGTGAGTATTTTATAAGCACAGTGATACTGAACAGCCACAAACAAGACAGGAAGTCAAAATTGCATGTACGTGCAAAAGATGATTAAAAGGCAGAGAAACAATACTTTTTATTTTAGAGCAGTGTCCATAATACAATTTGAAAAAGACCACATTTTTAAAACTGAATTCAAGATGAGGTGATATAGGAAGTTTATTTTGTGTTCAAATGGGCCATAAGAGGTAAAAATTTTAATAACTGTATTCCTACTTTAAGTAGCAGGGATGTTTTTCAGAAAAATGATTTATATTTTCATAGACATATGTAAACCTTTACTTTGTTGAAGGGCCTCAGGACTTAAAATTATCCTCACTTTGTGGGTCTTTAAAAATATTATTTTTATTTTATTCTGGCATAAGTCCTAAGAATTAATTAAAACTGAATTTACTCTGGATAAGACATTTTTGTAAGTGATAGATAATAAAAACATACATTTTTAACTTTTATATTAGGTTCAGGTTTCTATACAGGTAAATTGCAAGTCACAGGTGTTTAAAGTGTACAAATTATTTCATCACTCATGTAATAAGCATAATACTCAATAGGTAGTTTTTCAATCCTCACCCTTTCCCCACTTCGACCCTCAAGTAGGCCCCAGTGTCTGTTGTTCCTTTCTTCGTGTGCATATGAAAACTTACATCATTTTAGATAATAAAGAATCACTGCTCAGCAGCTTAAACAAATAAGCCATAGATGAATTGTACTTATATTTTAATTGCTGAAAAATATAAATTATGAATTTATTCCTGTCACACAATTATTGCCTAATTATAATAATTTTATTTTTAATAATAATTACTTGAGAACCTTGACATTCATGGATTTAACATTTGTAATTCCAGCAATTCCCAAGTGATCCAGTGATTCTTAGCCTACAGCAATCTAAAATTTTGCTCAAGTATCCATTTGTGTGTGCCAATTTTGAGTAGAAATGGCCTTGGAGCTAAAAGTGTCCTCTGTAAAAATCATAAATGAGACCAATTGAATCATTTCAAATTCACCCAGTTTTTCCTTTTATTTAATCTTATTTGTGTTGTAACATTAAGGAACCATATATCTCAGCAACAAATTTAGTAGTATCACTTTACTTAATCAATTAATCTATGTCGCAATATCATCTAAACTACAGTTTATTTATCCCTTTCTGATTCATGACATATGTAAACAGTTTTGTGTGTGACCAGTTGTTTGTGCATTTTACATGGAACATTTTTAATATTTCAATACCAAGCTATGCCAAATTCTACAAATTCCAAAGAATTTTCTAAATTGTGTTTTTCTTAAAAGTTTGGGCTAAAAATTAATTCACATTTATTTGCATATTTTACATAAACTATGCACGTGAATTAAATTGTAGAAGTTTATTTCTGTGTGAATTAAGTGATGAAATATTGTGTAGATATCAAAGACTTGGAACCAACCCAAGTCCCATCAATGATAGACTGGATAAAGAAAATGTGGCACATATATGCTACGGAGTACTATGCAGCCATAAAAAAAGGTTGAGTTCATATCCTTTGCAGGGACATGAATGAAGCTGGAAACCATCATTCTCAGCAAACTGACACAGGAACAGAAAACCAAACACTGCATGTTCTCACTCATAGGTGAAAGTTGCACAATGAGAACGCATGAACACAGGGAGGGGCACATCACACACTGGGGCCTGTCAGGGGGAGGGGGTTGGGGGGAGGGATAGCATTAGGAGAAACACCTAATGTAAATGATGAGTAGATGGGTGCAGCAAACCACCGTGACACCTGTATACCTGTGTAACAAACCTGCAAGTTCTGCACATGTACCCCAGAACTTAAAGTGTAATATGTAGATATTATAGAACTAGAGAAATATTGCAACCAAGCATGAGATTTTGCATACCCAGGAGAACAGGGGTATCCTAATTCATTAAAATGCTGTGCCCCTGGAATCAGACTACCTGGGTTTGATTCTTGGCCTCTCTAATTAACCTTGTGACCTTAGGTAAGTTATTTAGCTTCTTGGTGCCTGCTCTTTACAGACAGTAACAGTAATGACCTCAGGTACTTCTGTTTTGCAGACTAAGATAATACCTAGCAGAATGCCTGCTAGGCACACACTAAAGGTTTGATAAGTCTTAGCTTTGCTGATGTCGATTCTCTGTCCAGGGGTCCAATTTTTGAGAAGGGGTTTATTAGATTGTCAGCAAACCTAATCAATTTCTCAGAGTCTGTATCTTAGCATAGTTTGTGGTGGATTTTTTGCAGTTACTATACTATCTCACTCAATCAACTAAGAGGCATTTACTTTCTCCTTTCTATAAATGAGGCAAATAAGCAAATTACGTTTTTTAGAGATAGCTAGAGCCATAGTGAAGAAAAAGAAAGCTAGATAGAAGAGAGACAGACAGACTGAATAGAGACAGACAGCAATAAATGATAGGTCATAAGATGGATGGAAGATTGATAGATGGATAAATGGATGATGGATGACAGACAGATGATATAATTTGTGTTAAGAATCTATTTAAAATGTGACTGAATTTTCTGGGTAAAAAGAATCAGAAAATAAAGAATATGTTAACTTAATGAAAATAATGTTGATATATTTAAAATTTACACTGAAACATAAATGATTAATATGGAAACTTGTCCCACATATTCAGGAGAAGAGAACATACAGTTGAGAAAGGTATTTCAGTTTCTAATTCTCACAGCATTAAAATATGATATTAGTTGCCTAATTATATTCACTTTGCGCTTAGAAATTTAAATAACCATAATTCAATAAACTATTATTTCAACTATAGAAAATGAAATTCATTATGGAAGATCTCTCTTCTCCTCCCTCATTCTTTCACTCCCTCCCTTCCTTTATTTATTACTTCTATGCTCAACTTAGCAGTACCATTACAGCAAAGAGTTTAAACTAATATTTACTCAGGAACATGATACTGCTTCAGTATTCCTAGGGCATTAGATTTTTTGAAAAGATAATACAATTATTTTTAATTTAAGAAACTGAAATGAAGATAAAAGTTTCATTTTCATAGAAATAAAAATATTAGAATGCAACATGAAATGTAGCCTTGAATTAATTAGAATAATTCTGTGCATAAGGTAAAAACAGAAATTTTACTCTTTCAGAATCTGAAAGAAGGCAAATCTTTTAAAAATATTTTGAGAACTTTTAGAATATTTTGAGAGTATCTGTTTCCCAATAGCCCCATTTACTCCCATTATAATTTCCTTGTAAGTTGGGGGTAGTCTGGATGATAAAACAAAATGTATTGCTTCAGAGTCCATTTCTAGGCAATTATATTCACTCTTATTTAATAATTTCTACTCTGTTTTATAATTTATCCATGTACCTTTCAGTTTCCTTCATAATCAGGTTGTCAGGTCATAACATTGATCATACCTTATTTATATCTGTTACTTTCAAGCCTAGCCTTCTGACTCCTACATAGCTGATGATCAACATATTTTAAATAAATGTATGAAGAGGATGATGATTCAAGTATATTAGTAAACTTAATCTGTCTTTGATCATAAAGACACCAACAATTACAGAATTTGGTTGGGAAAGATACAAAAGTCAGGATGATTTCACTGCCAAGACAAAATATTTAAGTTAGAACTCATTTCTACAAATAATTTTATGAAATGGTCAGCTAACTTTCAAGTCATGAAAATGAATGACATCTGTGAAACTTGGACTTACACTTTCAGTGCAAATGAAAATGCCAGCCAAAGGGGGCATGCTCTACTAAGACATCTGCCAGACCAGGAAAAACAACTCTCTTACCATTCAGTCACATAGTTGTCTGGTAAACTTGTACCGAGGGCTAACTAGAGTGTTAAACGCATGTAGTGTCAAAAATAATCCACAACAAATTTTATAATCAACAAAATAAAGCAGAGAATGAATATCTGACCCAAAAAAAAAAAAAAAAAAAAAAGGATCATCCTGGGCCAGGCGCGGTGGCTCACGCCTGTAATCCCCGCACTTTGGGAGGCTGAGGCAGGCGGATCACGAGGTCAAGAGATTGAGACCATCCTGGCCATCGTGAAACCCCGTCTCTACTAAAAATACAAAAAAAAATTAGCCGGGCGTGGTGGCACGCGCCTGTGATCCCAGCTACTCGGGAGGTTGAGGCGAAAGAATTGCTTGAACCCAGGAGGCAGAGGTTGCAGTGAGATAAGATTGTGCCACTGCACTCCAGCCTGGCAACAGAGCAAGACTCCGTCTCAAAATAAATAAATAAATAAAAAGAATCATCCTTTTTAGCAGGGTTTGAGTAAAGGAACTGGACAATGTTGTCTTTAAATTACTGAGGGCAACCTTCAGAGTACATACTCCTGGATAACCTGAATGAATGAAGCGTACACTCAATCTGAAAAATTAAATTTCAAGTAAAAATAACCAAAGTGAAACTGAGTTTTGCCTATCAAGACAACAAAGTATCTTTGGAATCCGAAGGCAAGAAAAGGAACCTGGCACCAAAATCCAAATGATTCTGCTGACCAAACTCTGAGCATTGTTTTCTTCTTCCTGGGCTCTGAACATATTTTCTATTTCCTAAACAAATCAATCCTAAGAAGACCACCTGCTATGAAATCCTGGAGCCAGAACTGAGATATGCAATGATGAACTTTCTACAATAGTTTATTTTGCTGACTACCCATCAGTGGCATTCTAGAACCACTTGGTTGTTAAAATTTCAGGAATTTTGTGAGTACTTGCTAAGTTAAATAAATAAAACTTGCAGGGAACGGTGGGTCACACCTGTAATCCCAGCACTTCGGGAGGCAGAGGCGGGGGGATCACAAATGAGGTCAGGAGATTGAGACCATCCTGGCCAACATGCTGAAACCCCATCTCTACGAAAAATGAGGTAGCTCATGCCTGTAATCCCAGCTACTCAGAAAGCTGAGGCAGAAGAAACGCATGAACCCAGAAGGCACAGTGAGGTTGCAGTGAACCAAGATCGGGGCCACTATACTCTAGCCTGGAGAAGAACAAGACTCCATCTCAAAGTAATACTAAGAAAAAGAAGAAATAAGTAAATAAATAAATAAAACTCAAAACTCCTCACTTTCCAGTAATTTTACTACATTTTGTTGTCAACTGTGCCCTTGAGCTTATTCCTGCTATTGTATTTGTTTGGTGGAAAAACTACACGATGGTATGCTACTACACATTGTTAGTTGTGATCCTACTGTTAGTTAGAAATCAGCCATTGGAGGATACTAGCACCATGGAAATTGTCAAATGCTACAAATCAAGGCATGATTTATTGTTCATTTGTTTGGCTGGCGTTTAAAAAATGACGAATAAAATCGTTATAATGCAGATTAAGCTTTAAAGTGCATATGCCTATAGCCATTATATTATGAATACCACAAAAATCTAAGAAAATGCCATTCCAATATTCTAAAACTATTATCCAAGACAGCAAAGAAGTTACTCACATTGAAAATCTAATAAAGTTCCATACTTTATTAGATTTTCAATGTGAGTAACTTCTTTGCTGTCTGTTCTTCACATGTACCCCCAAACCTAAAATGCAATAAAAAGTATATATTAAAAAAATAAATAAATAAATAAATAAATAAAAGAAAAAAGAAATAAAAAAAAAAAAAAGAAAATCTAATAAAGTTCCAACATGTATTTTTGTTTTTACTTTGGTCTTACCAATGTAAATATTAAACAATATTTATGTAAAAACTGCACTCATTTGTCAGTTACAACCATAGTTTTGTTATAGATATGAGTCAGCAAAAATCAATAAAAATATTCTGAAAAAACTATTGGTTATATGAAATTTATAATATTATAAATGTATTACTTATAAATTGTGACCTACATTTTATCAGTAAAAATTATAACTATACACAAACATATATATATTCTGTCTACTTTATATTCTGTTATATACTGAATTATCAACATTGACGAAAAAATTAATTTAAGCCTACAAATGTTAATATGTAGGTATGGTACAGTTAGTTGAACTGCTGAAATTGTTTATCATAAAATTAGTTATATAAACCTTATCCAATAGCCAGTTCCAATCTTGATCCTGTCTTCTTTACATAAATTCACTCTGTACTACTTTTATTTGCATTTATGACAAATGTTGTAAGTTTGTATAATTTTTGGTTTAACATAGGTCTTCC
Source organism: Alouatta palliata (assembly GCA_004027835.1). NCBI lineage: Eukaryota > Metazoa > Chordata > Mammalia > Primates > Atelidae > Alouatta > Alouatta palliata. Next base: position 51,304 of record PVKV010011026.1, read on the forward strand.
TATACCCAAACATATAAACAATTTGGGGATAGGTGGTCTATGTCTCTTGTTCCCTTCCAAGTACTCTGTGTCTATAATAATACCTGAAATTAACAGGGGTTATGGGTACCAGGGTTCATTAGAAATGTCTATTAAATATTTGTCTGATGAACAAACGCATCAATTAACAGAAGAATGAATCTTTCTTAATGATGTTATTTTATTGTTATTTGAGCCATGGACACTGATAAAAGCATTAGGAAAATAGTTTAGATTTGCCAATAATACGTGTAGAACAATAAATAAGTAGAATTTTCAGTGATAGCTCCTTGACAGAATTTTAAGACTCACAACTCTATAAAAAAGTTTGGTCCCACTTTTCTCTTTCCACCCCGGTGAATGTTAGAGGGAGAAAAGATAACAGAGGAAAGAAAAAAAGAGAGAGCCATTTGGAATACAGAAAACTTGAAATATTTTGAAATTTTCTTTAAAAGTAACCAATGTTTTTCTCCATTCTTCTCCTCTGCCTCAACTTTTTTTGCATATATAAAAGAATAGTTTTCATTATGATACAAAAAAAAAAAAATCAGAGAAAGAATAGTTCTTTCAAGTCTTTGAACAATTAAAATGTTGCTTAGAGCTGTCTCCCTGACTTTATGTCATGGGTCTGAGGAAGTTATGGCTTAGACAAAAGCTCAGAAACCCAATGTGATTATTCTTTTCTTTCTCAAAGTATTCAATTAATGATGATTACTACAATATAAACAATTCCCTTTTTAAAAGAGGGATAAAAATTCTAAATGACTGATGTTCTTACACATTGTGAGACATTTAAGAAATGTGATACACACTCTCCCAAATTTATTTAAACTGGAAGAAAAAAATAAAAATGTATACTAAAAATATATAAGGAATAGGTTGTAAAATATTGAAATGATCGTGTATTTATTTATATATGAATTCAGTAGGCAGACATAATTTGGTTTCTGATTTTTCAAAAGCTGTCCAATTAAATTCTCAGTGCATTAATTTTATACTTTTATTGCCTTTGATTTTTTTTAAAACAGTATATAGAGATCTTTAAATAAATGAATAAAAATCAATTATGTCAAATTAAAGTAATATGCTTTTGATGTCAGATTTTGAAAGGGATGGCTGGGCATTTTATCGTGAGATATTTTAATACTAATATGAATTGTTTATCATTGGCAAAATAAAAGGGATCACATGAATTTTTAAAATAATATTTTTAAATAAAAGCTGCCAACTACAGTCACACACATTATCAAGGGAAAGTAACCATGTCCTGAAAATTTCTACCAGAAATCAAGGTCATAAAATACTTAAGGACTTCAAAGTGTAAGTCATTTGATTTTCCAAATTCTTATCTACTTATTAGTCCTAGGACCGTTCTTTACCAGACTCAACACTGTTCTTTACCACACTCTAGTTTCTGAATTGATGGAGCTGAAAATAATAAGTGAATTCACAACCACCTGTTTGATAGCAATCAGCACGGAAGGTTTCTGAGAAGGAAAACGACTCCTAAAAATATTAGCCATAATAAGGAAGAAAAAAAGAGTGTATCAGTAAGAAGTTCTGAGAGTAAAGTGGGGTTTTCTTTTGTGCTGGCTCCACCCATCTATCAGGCCCGATTTCATCTACTGCTCCATTAAAAATATGCAACTAAAACTGAAATAATTTACTTAATCTTTGTAACTATATGTCTATAAATTCTCAAGGATTCTCTTCTTTCTGAAAGTTTCCCATTAAAATGTAAACTCCCCCTGGAATGGCCACTGACTGTGTCAACACTCTTGCTCTCAAAGCCAAAGGTGGCCACAGAATCTTCTAAACACAGATAGTGTTCTGAGGATCCACAGCTAAGTGGTGACTGTCGCCACTGACTTATGATCTCCAGCCTAAGATACCTTCAGTTAGCAAATTAGCACTGACAATCATCATTTTAACCCAGAGAAGTGAGATGTGATATATGGTAGACAAAGGAAGCCAATTTTCTACTTCATAAATCTGCAAAGGGAGCATGTTGCTAAGATTAAAATACTTATACAATATGAGACAGGGAATAAGATAAAAAGGTATAGATGAAAAGATTTGTGATCCATAAATAAAATTGTCTTGGTGTATTAGTGTATGTCCCAATCCACAGTCAGGAAGCACTTTTAGCTTTCTCAGCTGTAAAACCTTAGAATTGTAGCTACACATTTTGGGTTTCACTGTTGTTTGTTTTAGAGAAAAGTTCTCAGTTTGTTGCCCAGGCTAGAGTGCATTGGTGCATTCATAGCTCACTGCAGCCTCAAACTCTTGGGCTTACATGGTCCTCCCACCTCAGCCTCATAAGTGACTGGGACTATAGGCACATGCAGTCATGCCCAGCTGGTATTTATTTTTATTTTTTTCTTTTGTAGAGATGGGGTCTTGCTATGTTGCCCAGGTTGGTCTCAAACGTTTCGCCTCAAGTCATCCTTCTGCCTTTGCCTGGTATACAGATGTGAGCCACCGTGCCTGGCCTCTCCACATTTTGAAACAGCTAGGATCACTGAGGTTGTAAGCAACACATAGCCTTTGTGAAATAAAAGGATGTTTATACTGAGAAAGTAGTGGTCTATCATTGAACTGGCCAGACCACTCAATTCATCTCATTAAAAGCACACATTGCAATTTAGTTAGGAAGTATAATTGAAAAGAGAAGATGGTGTGTTCCTCCCTTAAGCTAATAGTTACCTGCAATAAGATACTTTAGTGGTTTCCAAAATTTTATGGGGAACGGGTTATATTTTTTAAATGAATCAATAGTTTCTCAGTTTTGCTGAATTAGGCTCACACACACACACACACACACACACACACACACACACAAAACCAAGATAAGCAAGTGTTGTACAATGAACTGAGATAAACAGAGCAGTTGATAATCTCAACGTTTTGTGGTGATACATAGGTGTTTAAGGATAGATGTTGATTCTGTGAAAAGCTGACTTAGCCAAATGAAAAGCAGCTTTATTAAAAGACAGGAGCAAACACAGTCAACAGCCCACTGCAGCAGTATTTTTCACATATTCTTTGCTACTTAGTTAAGTGAAATTCATAAACCATAAATCACAGAGCAAACAAAAATCTAATTTTTGCTCCTATGTTGAATTAAAGTATTACTAATCATGCTTAAAAAGCCATGGCTTTTGCAGATACACTGTAAAAGTTTTGTCAGAAGGAAGACTAAATAATAACTATGGATTTTTTTTTTGTTTTTGTTTTTGACAAGCAGCTGATAGATTACAATTGATGGATACAATATTTTTGTTCTTTAAAAATTCTTCAAATTAACAAAAAAGGAGTCTGGTCAATACTGCTATTCTGATTAAATTTCAAACAAAAAATGTTCACAAAAGTTAACTTATTTATCTGATTTTCCTTCTAATCTATTTGGGTTTCTCAGACTATGGCAATGCATAGATGGAAACTGGGGAAATGCAAATTTTAGATTAGTGTTAGCTTGCTAGTATTTTTCTGTAGAACTGTATATGAAGGTAATTGTCCTTAAAATAAACTACGAACATACTCGAAAAGGCACTTTAACAAGTTACAGTGCATTACTATACAGTACTTGTTTTTCCCAATTCTTCTATACATAGCTATGTATGTGTAGCTAATGAGAACAAATTAACAAGCACTTACATAATTATCACCGATTATTAGAACTCTGGAATCCTCTCTCACATGATGGGAGCTCCCTTTCCCCTCTGGGATAGCCTAGCCTAGTTCTATACATTTGAGAGAGACATAAGACAAAAATCTACTACATGTAAGATATACGTTGGCTCTGTTTGGAAAGGCAGTACAACTTGAAGTAGGGGTTTCCAGGTTATAAGTAAACTTAAAATTTTCTGACTGGCAATTGGTTGAAAGAGTTCAGTTATTATCTAAAGACCTGGAATCAACAGAAAGAAATGTCTGGGTTACAATAATAAGCGATTGTGGAGACCAGAGTTTTATCATGCAGATGAAGCCTCCAGGTAACAGGCTTGAGAGAGGATAGATTATAAATGTTTCCTGTCAGAATTAAGGTCTGTGTTGATGTTAAATGCTGGTTGGCTTTTCCTGAATTCCCTAAGGGAGGAGGGTATAATGAGTGACGCCCAACCCTCCCTTCCTGTCATGGCCTGAACTCATTTTGGGATGTCCTCAGCCAAGAAGAGAGGTCCATTTAGATGGTTAAAGGGGTGTTCGAATTTTATTTTAAAGTTCTCTTAAGAGCCGACACTGTGTGTCTTATTTCAACTCAACAAATAATGTATTGAGCTCCTATTTCATACCCTGAGTGGCACAAAAAGAGAGAAAGAGGGAGAGAAAAGGAAAGAAAAGACAGAAAGAAAGAAGTGTAGATTTTTGCTTAAATGCATTCAGTTCAGTGGAGATTTAAACAAAGAAGTTTTGTTACCAGGACAACACATATTTCAGCAAACTCAAAAGCTAGAACTTGTCTACAAAGATTTGGTATTTTTTGGCTGAATTCCCTGCTATGAGGCACACAAGGACTTGTGTAGCATTTTCACCCTTCTCCTTGCAAGGTACCTTATTTGACTCCTCTGCCCTATGAGATTTTTGAGCAATGTGGAAGCCCAAGAGCATACATAAGATTTTCATGCTTGACTTTATTCTGTGCATTTCATATAGTAAGTGTTCAATAAGTAATTTGAATTTAAAGTGAGTGTGGAAGAGAGCTTTATTTCAGAAATTTTTTCTTCTATTGAAAGCAAGCATTCTGTTTTTTACATCTTTCACTCTCCTTTTGTACATTCACCTATGTATTTAAGATTTTAAGAGATGTCACAAACTAAATACAATGTTTCCCTCTTAATAGCCATGGGAAAAATTCCTTTGGTGAATTTCATAGCTTAACACAATTGCTTTGGCAACATTTATGTAATTATACCTAGATAAGTAGAGTAGGCAAGGGTTCCTATTAACATAAGAGAAACTTCAAGTGTTTTGTGAGTTTGTTTTTATCACCTCAAATTCATTCTTATCCTTTGCCCTCTCCGTTTTGTGGCAGAGATTATGGTTTAGCTTATTGGTTCCTTATCTTTCCTCAACTTGTGTTTCAACTTTAGTGTCCTTGGTAGAAAATGTAAGTCATTCTCCAATTCACATAGAAGCCTCTTTTACTGAGAGATTATAATAACAACAAGTATCCCTTAAAGTTCATAATCAAATTCTAAACAGTCTACGTGGATTGACAAACAGAGTATCTTCCCCCAAGAGCACATTTCTTTTCCATGTGAATGGTATCCTTTTAAAGCACTTTCTTCTGTAATATACCTGTAGCTACAGCTATAGCCCTCTTGCTTTCTTTACTAAGTCTGCAAAAAAAGAAAATGAATGAGAAGGCAGCAGGAGCTTAACATTCTTTGTCTCTTGAAAAGAGGAGTAGGGCTTCCAGCTATGCTCGATGCACTTTTAGAGCAGGCCAGACAAGAAAAGCTAACGGAGAACAAAATCTTTCATAATTTCACAGTTGCTAACCGTGTCCTGTTTTATATTAAGGTCAATAATAGTGGCTTTTATGCAGTTATCTTTGTCTCAGCTGAGAAAGTAACTTGGCCACAAATTTCTATTTAATTTCCTGTTGAAATGGAGAAATGTGCATTAATGTGACTTTTAACAGAAACAGGTCTCCCGAGTTAGTGAATCACTTTTAGAATAAGGGCATACTTGTTTTCTCACCAAACTACCTACCTAGGGATTTAAGAAAGCTCCTTTAAGCTAGAGAAGCTTGGCTTCCTGTGGTTCCATTAATCCATCTCCCTCATTTGGGCATTAACAGGAAAGAATCCACCAGGTGACCCCTGATGTCCCTGGCACTAACACCTCAGTTGAGTGTAAATGAAAGGTAACTACTTACCCCCGAGTAAAAGAGGATTGATGAATTGCACAAAAGGAAGATGGATGGGGTAACAGGCCAGACAGGCAGTGCTTATAAATGGATTTGAACTACAGTGGCTGAAAAATATTTTTCTGTCTTTTACTCTATCTTGCTTTACAGTTTTAATTCATCAGTCTTTATCTCTTGCAAACTAAAAGTAGATGTGGCACACCATGGCCACTAATTTGATAGAAAAGACTTTTCAGATCCCAGAAGGTTTGGAAACAAACACCATCCAGCCCCTGCTCCCTCCCCACTGTCTCCCAGGGTCTCAGGGACCTTTGCCATGATAGCACTGACTAGTGCACTAGAGTCATTTTCTGTGGATGAAATATGCTTCCTTTGCCACTCACTGCTGGAGCTATTGGCTCTGGCTGTGCTTTATATAGAGAGAGCTTTCAATTTTTCAATCATAAAATCTTGCTGTCTGAGCTGCTCGCAAACAAAGCCTCTGCATTCAGGGCTCTTTCTCTCAGCTACAGGTACTAACTGACATACTTTGTAAGTTTACAATAGCCAAAGAGTTGTAAATAGAGATTTTGCTTTTTCATTTTTCCATGTTTGGAAGCAAGGAGGAAGTGATATATATTCCTTATTAGTTACTTCATCATTGTTTGAGATTCATTTCATAAAGCTTTATCCTATTTCTAATTGTTTTATTATGTTTTTTTCTTTATTCGGGTACTTTGAGGTCTTGGGGGATTGCTGACCCTGGAGAGACTACCCTTCCTAGGGTTAGCCAATTCCTAGAGAGAGAGAACTCATCAGTAGTGCACCTTTTATATGCAAACCAAGCAATCCAGAGTCCACACCCTCAACAACCTGCTTTATAAACTCTCATAATCCAGGCTACCATCCACCGACTCTAATCATCCCTGGAACAAGTACCTGACAAAAAGGGACAGCTCCTATGCCCCAGAGCCCATTTAAATTATCCAAACTAGCCACTGCTAAACTGTTTGCACTGCCTTGCCCATCCCTTCCTGAGAAAATCACAACAAAGTTTCCTGCCCACATGTTTTCTTGCTTTTTCTGCCTCCCAGCTGATCCTGGTACTTCCCCCTTTCCCACCCACCATCCTGTGTGATGTGCTGTTGCCTCCCGTCTCTAGGAAACTATGAATGTAATAAACTTCTTTCTGCCTAATAGTAATATTTCTATCTGCATGTCTTACTATAGCTGATTGAAACAAATCCTGGTTACCTTTACAAAACTGTACTTTTTTTCCTTATAAGTCCCCCCAAGTCACTGCTAACCACATGGTGACAGGACCAAATCCACACATATCAATACTAAACCTGAAAGCAAATGGGCTAAATGCCTCAATTAAAAGACACAGAGTGGTAAGCTTGTTAAACAAGAAAACTCAATGGTATGCTGTCTTCAAGAGACTCATCTCACATGCAATAACACCCATAGACTCACAATAAAAGGATGGAGAAAAATCTACCAAGAAAATGAAAAAGATTAAAAAAAAAAAAAAACAGAGGTTGCAATCCCAATTTCTGACAAAGCAGACTTTAAAACAACAAAGGCAAAAACAAAAAAGGGCATTACATAATAGTAAAGGATTCAATTCAACAAGAAGATCTAACTATTCTAAACACATATGCACCCAACGTGGGCCCACTCAGATTCCTAAAGCAAGTTTTCAGAGACGTTCAAAGAGATGTAGAGTCCCACACAACAACAGTGGGAGACTTTAACAGCCAACTGACAGTACTAGATAGATCACTGAAGCAGAAAATTAACAAAGACATGTAAGGCCTAAAATCAACAATGACCAAATGGATCTGATTTACATCTACAGAACTCTTCATCAAAAAACAGAATGTATTCTTCTCATCTGCAAATGGCACATACCCTAACATCAGCACACAATCAGACATAAAACAATTCTTAGCAAATTCAAAAAAACCAAAGTTAAACCATCTACACTGCTGGACCACAGCTCAATAAAAATAGAATTTGTTATGAAGAAAATTGTTCAAAACCATACATTTACATGGAAAGTAAACAACTTGCTCCTGAAAATCTTATTGTCTAAAAAGGATTTTATTTTTATTTATAAAGCTTAGTTTGGCCAGATATGAAATGTATGGTTAGAAGTTTTTTTTTTTTTTTTTTTTTTTTTTTTTTTTTTAAGAATGTTGAGTATAGGCCTCCCAACCTCCCAATCTCTTCTGGCTTGTATGTGTGGATTTTGCTGAGACATCCTTGTTAGTTTGATGAGTTTCCCTTTGTAGATGACCTGCTCTTTCTCTCTACCTGCCTTTAACACTTTACCTTTCATTTCTGCCTTGGAGAATGTGATACTTATGTGTCTTGGAGATGATCTTCATGTGAAGTATCTTACTGGGGTTCTCTGCATGTACTGAATTTGAATGTTGGCCTCTCTAGCTAGGCCCCTCATATAAATATGTTCTCATGGATAATAACCTGAAATATGTTTTCCAATTTGCTTCCATTCTTCCCATCTCTTTCAGGGACACCAGTGAGTTACAGATTAAGTCTCTTTATAGGCATATTTTCAGAGGTTTTGTTCATTTATTTTTACTATTTTTTCTTTATTCTTGTCTCCCTGTTTTACTTCAGAAAGCCAGTCTACAAGCCCTCAAATTTTTTCCTCAGCTTAATCTATACTGCTATTAATACTCACAACTGCACTATGAAATTCCTGTCGAGTGTTTTTCAACTCGATCAGGTCAGTTACATTCTTTTCTATACTGGCAATTTTGTCTGTCAGTTCCTGTATCATTTTATTGTGACTCCTAGCTTGCATGGATTGGGTTTCTATGTTCTCTTGAATCTCAGTAATCTTTGTTCCTATCCATATGTTGAATTCTATTTATGTAATTTCAGCCTTTTCAGCTTGATTCACAATCCTTGCTGGAGAACTGTTGCAATCGTTTGGAGGAAGAACACACTCTGGCTTTTTGGGTGGTCAAAGTTTTGGACTATTTTTTTTTCCTCATCTTTGAGGGCTGACGTTCCTTCCATCTTTGCAATTGTTGACTTTTTAATTGTTTTTGTTTTATCCTATTTGATAACCTTAAGTGTTTGATTATGGATAAGGTGGGTTCAGCTGACTGGCTTTGTTACTGGAAGATTTTAGGGGGCCAAGGCTCATCTCAAGACTCCTGAACTGCATACTCTAACTCTGGGGACTGGTATCAGGCCTGGCTTGAATCTCTGGCTCCCTCAAGTTTAGAAACTTGCTGTGCTGGAGGGGCTGAGGTGCTTCCAGACTGCTGGTCGCAACACTCTGATGGGCGATGCCAGCTTCCTAGGGCAATGGCAGCAAGATCCATCCTTGTTCACACATGCCAGCAGCAGTGGCAGTGGTAGTATAGTGGGGTGCATGCATTTTGGCTGTGGCAGGGTGCTAGCAGGTGCCAGGGTGCCAGTCCAACGTGGGTGTTGGCAGCAGTGATGGTGGCAGTTTGGCAAGGGGTTGCAGACCCTCAGCAGTGACTGCACATTTGTTATCGCAGTAGTGGTGTTAGCATGAAGGCAGGGCACTGTTGGGCATAGGCACAGGACTCTATGCATGCCTTGTGCATGTGTTAACGCTAGTGGCAGTGTCTGCTCAAGGATGGGGTCAGATCCACTGTTTTCTGTGACTAGTTTTCACTACCACCCAGTGCAGGGGCAGGGCACTGGTGAGGGTAGGACTAATAGGCTCTGTACCCACCAGCACTCCCAGGACAATGATGGTATAGCAGAGGGAGGGGGTGCAGAGTGCACTCATGCTGGCAAAGGTGGCAAGGTAGGGTGCACAAGCACACATACACACTGGCGGAACAGAAGGCTAGGTCCATCCCTGTGCATACATGCCAGCAAAGTAATATGGGGGTGTCAATGGGCAAGTGCCTGCAGACGAGGCGACATAGGGGAGGTTGAAGTTGGGGGAGGGTGTGGATCGGCTGATACATGTCTGCAGGAGCCACTCTGCTGGATCACTCTGTCCATCAGGTGAAGTCCACTAGCACAGGAGCTATGATACAGGGTTCAGGAGGTACCAACAGTACCAAGCAGGTGTGGCCAGGCTGGGGCCTCAGGAGTGGCCAGCAGACCGAGGGATGTTCAGGTCAGACTGGCCTCCTCTCAGGGGCAAGATCACCTTGCATAGTTAAAACTCCACAGTTCCCAAAGGGCTAAAGTCTCCTATGGAAGTAAGTTGAGCTAAGGGAGATGGGCATCTCCAACCACGCTCCACTAAAAATGCTCCCGCACCAAACCCTCTGGGCTCTATTCAGCTGGAGTTCTGCCCCTCCACTTCCCTAAGCAGCTTTCCTTGCCAACTCAAGGCTTATGGTGAGAGTGGGTTGTTCTTTGCCTGTTAAACTTACCCCCTCTGTAGGAGTGACTGGATGCCAGGAACTAGTCCTGGTACATAGTAGCCTCATCCAGGGTTCTTAACTTTCTCTCCCTTTAGCCAACCTCTGTGTCTTTCCTCTGTCTGCTTTCAATGTCTTTCCTTTGAAAATCTAACAGTGCGTCTGTCTTCCCAGTGACTCATTCCCTTGGTGGGAGATGTTCCTCCCAATCAGCCATCTTGGGGCAGAACCCAACTTTAAAATGTATGAAGCTACAGTAATCAGGACAGTGTGATACTGAGAAGAGACGAGACAAATGTATCAGAAGAGGAAAATAAAGGGTTCAGAAACAGACCCACACATGAATGAACACTTAATTTTTGGAAAGGTTATAAAAATGATTCAATACAGAAACAGTTAAACAAGAAAGAAAAAATAGGACATCTATATGTAAAAATAGCCTCAATCTATATTTATACCATATACAATAATTAGCTTAAATGTAAAATGTAAAATTCTAAAACTATCTGAGAAAAAAACGTTTAAAAAATCTTTACATTTTGGCATTAGGCGAAATTCTCAGACATGACACCAAAACTGCAATGCATAAAAGAAAAAAAAGATTAAATTTCACAAAAATAAGAAAACAAAAAAACACAAAACCTTTGCTCTATAAATGATACTCTTAAGAAAATGAAAAGACAAGGTACAGATGGGAAGAAATTATTTGTGTATCACATATCCAACAACAAAGTTGTATCCAGAATACGTAAAGAACTTTCAAACAGCATAAAACAAAACAACCCATCTAAAACAATCATGAAGGAAAACAACCCATCTAAAATAAGCATAAAGACTTGAACAGAAATTTCACCAAAGAAGATACTGATGGCAAAAAGAAACATGAAGGAACATTCAACAGCATTAGACATTATTAGGCAAATGCAAATGAGATACTTCAACATGCCTTTTAGTATGGTAAAAACTTCAAAAAATACCGTTAATACCATGTTTGACAAGGATGCAGAGCAACTAGAACTCTAATAGTTGCTGTTGGGAATGTTAAATGATTCAGCTGTCCTGGAAAACAGTTTGACAGTTTCTGAAAAAGTTAAATGTCTACCTGTCATATAACCCAGCAATCTCACTCCTAGGTATTTGACTTAGAGAAATGGAAACGTGTTTATATGAAATAGACACAAGAATGTTTATATCATCTCTTTTAACAAGCACTAAACTCTGGGAACAACTCAAATGTCCTTCAATGGGTGAATGAATAAACACACTGTGGTATATCCACACAATGGAATACTACTCAGCAATAAAAAATAAAGAATTATTTATACATGCAACAATTTGAATGATCCTCAAAGGTATTTTGTTGAGTAGAAGAAGTCAGTCTTCAAAAGTCACACAACATATGATTCCATTTGTATATGCTCTTAAAAGAGTAAACTAATAATGAAATGCAGAGTAGTAGTGGTCAAAAATAAAGTATGAGAGGAGGCAATGATGACAAAGAGGTAATACAAGGCAAGTTTCTTGGAAGCTGTAACTGTTCTGGATCCTGATTGCAGTAATAGTTCTTTGAATTTATACGTATGTTAAATTCATAGACTCATATATTTTAAAATCAATTTACTGAACGTTAGTTTTTAAAATTAAGTTAAAAAATGATAAAGAAACATGCATGGTCCCTGATCTTTTCATAAGCAACATTTAAAAGCTCTTTGCCCTGCCCTTTTCTTCAAGAGGAACTGGTCTGGATGAGAACAATAGAAGGAGGCTAAGTACATTTTATGCTTTTATATTTATATATACATATTATTTTTTCAGAAACGAATGTAGTATCTCATTCAAACTGATCACTTGTGATTTTGTTTTGGATACTCTTTCTACAACTCTTATCTTTACATTATTAATTAAAACATTTCCTACAAAAATAGTTCTAGAAGGAAAAAGTATTTTCATGTGCAGACAAGGAAAGATACATTCTGCTGATCGTTTATACAACATATTGATAGCACTGGATTTCAGTTCATGTGGGCTTTCAGAATTACGGTACTGAAGCACGTACACTATATGCAAATATATTTCAAAGATCAAGCTTCTGTCTCACAGATTATAAACTGTCATATTTCACTCCGTTTGAATCTGGCAAATGTTAAAGTATTCCCTGCCGTGCTTTTATCATCACAACAGTAAACTGTTCAAAGCTCAGAGGAATGGAACAGCATGTTTGTGGAGTTTCATCCAGTTAAAGAGAATATAAATTAGTTAATTCATCAGTTTCATTTGTCTCAGTAATTGACTCTGCTTTGGAAACTATAACCATAAGATTTTGAAAGGTTAAACACAGTGATTTGAGAAAAGGTGTGATAGCAGACGGAACTATTTCACCACTTTGTAAATGATAATGTTGATTGACTGGATATCATATAATTTTCTCTTTAAGACTTTGGTCTCACTCAAAAGCTGGGCTTCTTTGTTTTAGGGTTTAGTTACTATCAGTTAGTGACAAAAAGGGTAATTTTAGTATTTTTTTTCTCTGTGTTATTTGTCTAATCTTTTTGCCTAAAAAATGAAGGGATGATTTGATTAAAAATAATCGTTCTTGATGCTATCGCTAGCTAGTTAATAGAACCCTGGGGGATGCAGGAGGGAAGTGGGAATCGTTAATAGGTACAAAATATAGTTAAATAGAATAAGATCTAGTATTAGATAGAACAGGGTGATTACAGTCAACAATATTTTACCGTACATCTTAAAAGAACTAAAGCAGCATAATTATAACGTTTGTAACATCAATAATAAATGTAGAGGTGATAGATACTCTATTTAACTTGAAGTTATTATTATGCATTGTATGCCTGGATCAAAATATCTTGTATATTCCATAAATATACATACCTACTATGTACTCATTAAAATATAAAATTAAAGAAAGTTTTACTGAACTGTGCAGAGACAGGATTTTTCCTTATATTTGGCATATATGGAGATATACTTTTAAAACAAGGAGGTAAAATATAACACTATATGGATCAATCAAGTTGCTGTAAAAAAATCTAAACAAGGAAATTCTTCTATCTTAGACAATAAAATATTCTTTAGCACAAAGTATATTTCCCCATTAAGGACCTGTGACTGTACCCTTGCTCAATTTGAAGTATCACTGAATATTTTAAAAGAAGCAATCTTACACTTTACCTAATCCAATCCACAGATGAGCTCCACAGCATAAAGTCATGTCTGTCAGTTCAACAGTCTATTCTATTAACTATATGTTACACAAATAAATTAACCACCTCATTTTACAAAAGCAGAATACCCAGCTCCAATAAAACAAAGAGAACTGAACCAGGTTGTAGTAGATTGCGTTTCTAACAATGCTAACAACAATATCTGCTATCTCATATGATCATTTGCAATTACCAGTCCCCTGTCAAGAGGTGGAATACATTTCCTTTACTTTTGAAACTGCTCTTACCTTGTGGCTTCTTTTGATCATTAGAATGCAGCAAAAAATGATGCCATGCAACACCTGAGTCTGGGCCTGGAAAGAATCACAGTTTTTCCTCAGCTGTTCTGAATGCTTGCTTCTAGGACCTACTCATGTAAAGAAACCTAGGGAGGCTGTGTGGAGAGAGACGTGTGGAGAGGGAGAGATCGGCTCACCCTCCAACCCATTTGCCAATGCGCTAGACATGGGAATGAAACCCTATTGGGTATTCAGGACCACTTCCATCTTACCACCACCACTTGAGAAACGTGTGACACATGGAAGAGAAAACCAACATACCCAAGTTCTACCCGAAGGCTAACAAATACAATGGTTGTGGTTTTAAGCACTAAGTTTTGAGGTAGTTTATTACACAGCAATAGGAAACCAAAAACACAATATATGTCTAGTTTTGGTGGAATCCTCATAGAAAACAAGTCTTTTTCCCCACTCTACAGATCCAAAGCACTCTAAAATTTACTACTCTTTTGTTGTACAAAATTTGTGTTTCTATTCGTAATTTAAAAATAATGGATAGAACACAGTATGGTTACTTTATTTCTACAGTCTCAATTTTCTGTGACATTAATACAAGTAATACTCTCAGAGCACTTAGCAAGATGAGAAACTTGATTAATTATCACCTCTACACATAATAAAGATCCTAAAACTAGAATCAAAATGTAGGCATAAGAAATTTCAATTATTTTAAGATAAATACATTTAAATGTTTCTGTATATATAATAAAAATAGGAAAACGTGCCTGGAGCATTGCCTCTGGATAAAGAAGGCTGCCATTTCCCATACATGTCAAATAAGTAGAAATCCAAACTACTATACTGAACAAAATCTCTATAGCTCAGCATTCTTTTTGCAGCAGAACATTATCAGGCTATAAGTTCTGAAATTCAATCTTTTCAAATGGCTTATATTATTAGTGTTTTAAAGATAAAAGTTTTGAATAGTAAGTTATAAAAATTGAATATAAAATATGAGAAAATGAAATTAAAGACAAAAATTACATATTCAGTTGCAAAAATAGTCCAGAGTTTTTATATATCATGGAACACTAAGTGATTGAAACAATTTTATTTAAATGCATGAGTATTTGTTAACCAGAATGTTAGGTTTAGTGCTAAAAACTTTAAGGCAAGAGAAGAAGAAAAGGAAGGAAGGAAGACGGAAGGAAGGAAGGAAGGAAGGGAGGGAGGGAGGGGGAAGGAGGGGGGAGGGAGTGAGGAGGGAAGGAGGAGGAGGGAGTGGGGGGATGGGAGCAAGAGAAGTGTCAGATTATTTCTTTCACTGAGGAGCTTGCAAGAGAAATAAAGGCAATAAAGAACAAATGTGAAAATACTCGTTATATAATTGTGATTCTAAATGCACATTTTTTTTTACTTATTCCTGTATTCTTCTTCTCAAGTTTAATAGGCTCCTTCTAATTCAATATTTCACATTGAATCCTCAGTCTGCAGGCTTGATCTCTCTCTCTCTCCTACAGCCATGCCATGTAAAGGTGCCTGCTTCCCCTTTGCCTTCCATGATGATTCTAAGTTTCCTGAGGCCTCCCTAGCCATGCAGAATCATGAGTCAATTAAACCTCCTTTCTTCATAGATTATGCAGTCTTAGATAGTACCTTTATCACAGTGTGAAAATGGACTAATACAACAGGTATGTTGAATAGGTTACTTACACGACCACTTCCTGGGACAACAATAGCCTTTAATCAGCAATTATAAAACTGTATTTGGCATCCAACATCCCACTTAAATAGCTTCTTGTCCTGCCTAATTCACCACCTGGTTACCTAAGCAGAAAAATCTAGCTGTCCTCTTTGGTTCCTCTCTCCCTTCACTTGATATATCCAATTAGTCACAAAATCTTGTCTACTTTATCTGAAAAAATACTTTTACAAAACACACACTTCTCTCGTTCCCCAACCAACATTAAGGCCCTTAACATTTCTTACCTGGACTACTAAAATGGATTCTTTGTTTTTCCCCTTGTTTTTTATTTATTCTATCTTCAGCCCATTTTCTATCATTCTACAAGGGTAATATTTTGAATACACAAATGTGATCCTGGCAACATACTGATGAATTGCTTTAAGAATACTCCCCAAACTTCAAGACAAACCCAATTCCATTTCAAGTTATAAAGGCTCTTTTCTAACTTATTAGTTTCATCTTGTGTTATTCCCATTCCTAATCCCATAATTCACAGCATCTGACTTCCCCTGAAATGTCTTCCTTTGCTCATTAGGATATGCTATTTCTTCATCTAGAAATATGTATTTCCTTAGTTAGCCTGTGAAAAACCGCATTCCTCACAAACCTGTATACATTCTTCCCTTCTATGAAATATTCATTGAATTTCACACACTGAAGCCTCATATCCAGCCACATTAGTTGATTATTCCCTTCATTGTGTCACCTCTATATCACATAAGTAACTCAAACATGTGTTCAGATATCTAGCTCCCCTATTAGACTCAAACTCCTCTGAAGAACATGAACCATGCTTACGTTTTCATGACAAGTGTCTTGCATGTGCTAGGCATACAATACCTACTAAAAATGAAAAAATTAACAACTTCACCAAATAATCATACTATGACCTTTAGACAGTTATGCAGTCTAATTTTCTTTGTCTATAAAGTGGATGATAATGCACAATTCCCCAAAAACTTAATTTTACAAACTGAAATCAGAGAAGAAAAAAAGTTATTGTATGACATGCAAAATTTGGGATACAGCAAGTAACAGTGCTGTAGAAATTCAGATATTCTTCCAATAAGAGATGAAAGACTTATATAAGTGGAGGCATTTAAGCTTATCCTTGATGGATAAGTTAAATACGGAGAGTGGAGAGGAGAATGGAGTGAAGACATCTTATGTGAGAACTGGTAAAATGGCTGAGATCAAAGACAGAAAAGTGTTCGTTACAGACAGTAAGGTGATATTCTTTCTGGATCAACGGTTGGGCATTTTTGAGAAGTTGTGAGATACACAATTGGAAGAGAAAAATGTGGCTAGTCAGCAGAAGATTTAAAATCATGTCATAAAAGGTACCAATTATCATCATTAAAATATTTTAAAATACTTTGCTGCAAAGTCAGAGTCATTAACAGAAATAACCATATCTTGAAAATTGTAATTTTGAACATAATTTTTAAATGGCTTGTCAAGTCTGAAATAGTTATTACAATCAAATAGTGATTCTATTTATTGACATTCATTCTAACACACAAAAAGGCTCTTCAATACTTGTTAAAAATTCTTTCATGTGCCACATCTTGTAATTCTGACAACATTCATTTGATGTTCTAGTTAAAACTTAGTATCTTACCATTCCTTGAATTTGACTTTTGTTTCCTTGCCTCCTCAGTTTGATTATATTCTATGCCTTCCCTAAGATATTCCTAGAATCTACTTTGCAAATTTTTCCTTATCCTTCAAGACAGAGTGAAATGCTACATCTTCCATGCTTCCGTGAAGTTTTCTTGGACTAAACAGGCCAGAATAACGAGCTTCTTGGGGCTCAATAGCACCTTTTCACTTCTCAGTACTGCTCTCATATTGCTTCTTCCCAAGGCTGCTTAGTTCCTAAAGTGGACCTAATTTGTATTAAACTTCAGAACTTTGTAGAATTTCTAATAGAATGAGCTCATTTAATGTTGAAGTGACTAATAAATACTGATAAGATAGTAATGTATGTTGACAGGCATTTAACTGCCAACAGTCTTAGGTTAAAGTTTTTATTTTTTGTTTTTTATATAAAATAATCTATTAAAAATTAATCAGCAACAAGAAAATAGAAATTTATTTGCCTTTCAAATAAACAACATTTAAAATAATATTTATGAGCCAGGTAGAAATAGAAAAGAATACTCTTACATGATGTGGTAGCAATATTAATTTCTGAAAGCAGTTTGGCAATATTTATCAAAAACTTTTTAAAAGGTTAATTCATTTCAACAAGTAATACTGTTTCTTGCAACATTTCCTAAGGAAAACATCAGAATTATTAAGAAAATGTATGTTTAAATGTAACCAGGGAATTGCGTGTTTTCAAATATGTAGTAAAACAGGACAAAGCCCTTTGGGAGGCTGAGGTGAGAGGATCGTTTGGAGACAGGAGTTTGAGTCTTCCTCGGGGCAATATAGTGAGACTTAGCCTCTACAAAATTTTTTTAATTAGATGGGCATGGTGGTGCAAGCCTGTTGTTCTAGCTCCTCAGGAGGCTGAAGTGGGAGGAATTCCTGAGCCTGGGATGTTGAGGCTGTAGTGAGATATAATCATATCACTACACTCCAGCCTGAGACACAGAGAGACCATCTCAAAAAAAAAAGAGGTTTAAAGAAAAAGTCTATTTTAGAGATATTCTTGAAGACAACGGAGATGGACTTGTATTCAAATTCTACTTCTGCCTCACACTAGCTGAGTGACATTGACCAAGTCACTCATATTCTCCAAATTATACCAAATTATATTTCTCACATACATATACTGAGCATAATAATAGTAACTATTTCACAGGGTTGCTGTGAGAAATCAGTGTGATCAAAAATGTAAAAAATTCAAAGCAAGTACTAGCACTCAATAAGTCATCAATAATATAATCTATTATACTAATGACAGGAATGATGGCTATGATGTACCATTTCCGTTCTGGTATACTTTAACTGCTAGGATGGCATTTCATAATGAACTGAGGATTAAGAGACATAGAGAATATCTTCAGTATTTTCTTTATGAGCACTTTTGTTGAAAATACAGAATCCTATTTTTAATTATTATTATTCTGGGCATAGTAGCATTGGATGTCATGGTTTTCATGCTTAGGACTGATGTTTTAGAGTTCCTTTTTAGATATTTAAAAATACTTTATTTTTGACAGGATAATTCTGCCACCTCCCTAACTGATCAGAGCCTACACAATTATTTATATTGTATCATTAATGGCTCTTTACTTTTATAAAGCTCAGGCAATCATTGTGACAGTAACAAGGGAAGGTTTTAGATGATTTGAGTTGTTGGTCTCCTTTGTTCTCTTTTAAAAGAGATGTCACTCAAATCCACATCTGACTAGTACTTCCCAAAAAAAAAAACAAGGGGGAAAATTTGCACTTGTCATGAAGTCATTTAAATGATGTTAGAAAAGATTGAAACATTTATAAATTTGTTTAGAGCTGCTTGCTATGCAAATATGCTGAGTGGGATGTTGTTTAAAAACTTACTTAAAATCATATCTGCTTGAAAATCATTTTGAGACTCCAATTAATTGTAAGTAGAGTATTAGGAATCATGTGGTAACTACAAATAATTTTAAAGTGATTGCTGCATATCGATCTTTTTTTTTTTTTTTTTTTTTTTTTTTTTTTTTTTAAGATGGAGTCTTGCTCTGTCACCCAGGCTGAAGTGCACTGGCACCATCTCGGCTCACTGCAACCTCCACCTCCCTGGTTCAAGCAATTCTCCTGCCTCAGCCTCCAGAGTAGCTGGAATTACGGGCACATGCCACCATGCGCAGCTAATTTTTTTGCATTTTTATTAGAGACGGAGTTTCACCATGTTGGTCAGGTTGGTCTTGAACTCCTGACCTCAAATGATCTGCCCCCTTCGGCCTCCCAAAGTGCCGGGATTACAGGCATGAGACACTGCGCCTGGCCTATGTCAATCATTTTTGTGTCAAAACATTTACTTTGACGAGGAGGATCCAAGACGGCGGATTAGATACAACTCCAGCACACAACACCCAGCGAAAGAGACGCAGAAACCCAGAGATCTCCTAGCTCCAACCGAGGTACCAGGTGCATTTCAACGGGTCTGGTCCGAGGGTGAGCAAAGCCCATTCAGGGCAGACCGAGGCAGGGAGGGGTGCTGCTTCACCCAGAAAGTGCATCTGACCGGCGAGTTGGAGGCTCCACCTCTGGCACTCCGGTCCAGATACAGTGCTTTCCCCAAAGCCTCAGCAATACACAGAACAGGGATTCTTTGCCAGTCAAGCGCTGGAAATTACAAGTGCGGAGTTGAATAAGAGTCTGCAGACTGAGCTATCACCCCCTCCCCCGCCTGGAGAAAGAGGGAGCTGTAGGCGGGAGCAGCTGGGCGGCCCCTACCCCATGACCAGAGGGAGAGAAAGCTGAAAGGGGGAGACTGCTGGGTGAGGCTGGGCAAGTCCCTACCCTCCCCCACAAACCCCAGAGGGCTGAAGCTCTGACTCCAGTGGGTTGCGTAGCCAGTGCCACAGTCTGAGAGGAACCCTGAATGATCCAGCCCAGTGGAGGAAGGGCACAACCCACCACTAGAGGGGTGGGACTGGGCTACATGTTTTAACAAAAAACACAGGAAGCCTACGTAGCAACACCTACAGGTCAGCGCAGAAGAGGCAGGCCTAATCTCCCAGCATAAACAAAAGACACAGGAAGCTCCCCTAGTAACCCGAAGGAGTCCCTAGAAACCCAATAGCGCCCCCACAGGCAGACAAGCAACCTCATCAAGTAGCTCTGACACCACAGCCAGGTAAATCCACAAAGATGGGAAAAAACCAGCGCAAAAAAGATGAAACCACCAAAGACCAAAACACTCTTCTCCTTCAAGGGATCACAATTCCTCAACAACACAGGATCACAACTTGACTGAGAACGAGTGTGAAGAATTGATGGAAACAGGATTCAAATGGTGGATAATAACAAACTTCTCAGAGCTAAAGAAATACATTCTAACTCAATGCAAAGAAGCCAAAAACCTTGAAAAAAGGTTAGACGAAATGCTTATTAGAATAACCAGCTTAGAGAAGAACATAAACAACTTGATGGAGTTGAAGAACACGGCATGAGAACTACATGAAGCAAATACAAGTTTTAATAGCCGAATCAATCAAGCAGAAGAAAGGATATCAGAGATTGAAGATCAACTCAATGAAGTAAAAAGAGAAGGCAATACAAGAGAAAAAAAGAGTGAAAAGAAACGAACAAAGCCTCCAAGAAATACGGGATTATGTGAAAAAACCTAATCTATGCTTGATCGGTGTACCTGAATATGACATGACAGGGAGAATGAATCCAAGCTGGAACACACACTCCAGGATATTATTCAGGAGAACTTCCCAAGCCTAGCAAGGCAGTCCAAATTTCAAATTCAAGAAATACAGAGAACTCCACAAAGATATTCCTCAAGAAGAGCAACCCCGAGGCACAAAATTGGCAGATTCACCAGGGTCAAAATGAAGGAAAAAATGCTAAGGGCAGCCAGAGAGAAAGGTCAGGTCACCCACAGAGGGAAGCCAATCAGACTCACAGCAGATCTCTTGGCAAAAACTCTACAAGCCAGAAGAGAGTGGGGGCCAATATTCAATGTCCTTAAAGAACTTTCAACCCAGAATCTCATATCCAGCCAAACTAACCTTCATAAGTGAAGGAGAAATAAAATCCTTTACAGACAAGCAATTACTGAAAGATTTTGTCACCACCAGACCTGCCCTACAAGAGCTCCTGAAAGAAACACTAAGCATGGAAAGGAACAAGTACCAGTCACTGCAAAAGCAAACCAGTTGGCAAAGACCAAAAATGCAATGAA
>PVKV010011027.1:0-72598 GCA_004027835.1 Alouatta palliata
TGCGCTGGCGACTCGTGGGGCTCCTCCCCCTGGGAATCTCCTGGTCTGTGGGCAATAAAAATCCGTCTGGGAATGTGGCGTCCACTCACCCTCCACGCTTTCACTGGGAGCTGCAATCCTCAGCTGCTCCTAATCGGCCATCTTGGATCTCTCCATGTTGTATGTCTTAAGACCTTCCTATTGATTTTAATTTTATTTTCTTCAATATTTTGAATGAACAAGATGTCCCATAACTTGAGATTTAGTAGCTTTGTCTTGTCTAGAGTTTTTAACTGCCTCCTGAAGTCTATCTATAAGACATTTGTCATTATTGTGGGACCTGCCATATTAAGAGTTTGTGAGAACTCAGAATGTAATTAAGTGTTGTAAATAGCAACCAAAGTTTTAAAGTAAAATCAGCATTTTGCTGAAATGTTATTCAGAGGCCTGCATGAGCACAGTATAAATGTGATTAGGTTAGTTTGCCTGGGTTTTTTTTTTTTTTTTTTTTTTTTTTTTTGAGACAGAGTCTCATTCCGTCACTAGGCGCCAGGCTGGAATGCAGTGGCGTGACCTCTGCTCACTGCAACGTCCGCCTCCCGGGTTCAAGAAATTCTCCTGCCTCAGCCTCCTGAGTAGCTGGAACTACAAGCGCGTGCCACCATGCCCAGCTAATTTTTTTGTATTTTTAGTAGAGACGGGGTTTTACCATGTTGACCACGATGGTCTCGATCTCTTGACCTCGTGATCCGCCTGCCTCGGCCTCCCAAGTTTGCCTGGGTTTTAATGAACAGACTGCAGAAATGAGGGGACACTTGGTGCCATTTGTAGCCAGACTTGGGAGCCAGAACTCAAATCTCAGTTTGACGTTCACTTGTGGCCTTCAGTCAATTACTTGACTCTTCATTTTTATGGTTAAAAAAAACAAAACAAAACTGTGAAATGCTTCAAATATGCAAAATAACAAACTTGCCTTCCAGCTTTAATAAATCTTAACAGTTTTCCTATTTGCTATGGTTCTTTTTTGGGAGGTAAGAAGGAAAACATTGCAGGTCTGTGTAAACCTCCCATCTCGCATGCCTTCCCCGGCCCAAGCCTATTCCTTTCCTTCTCTCTGTAGAGTAGTTTTCATCATAGAGTTGGTATGTGCCACCCTTATGTCTTAAAGAATGAATTGTACGTGCTTTTAAACTTTGCATAAATGGTATCCTACTGTGCATATTTTGCAACTCCCTTCTTATTACGTAACGTGTTCGAGGATTGACCATGCCAATGTTGCTCTTAGTCATTTGAAATGCTTTGCCATTTTCTATGAGACAAATATATAACAGATATTTTTCCATAATTCTATCCATAGATTTTAAAATTATGTTCAGTCAGAAACAATGGTGTAGTGAACATTTTTGTGCATAGGCTTGAGGGAGAGTTTTTCTAGATTAGAAAAGTAGAAAAGGAATTCTTGGGATTTAGTGTATATGCATCTTGAACTTTCCTAAATCTTGTCTCATTGCCCTCCAAAATGATTGGCACAGCAGGTATGTGTGACAGTCTTGTTTTCTACATTCTTACTGTTTTGGGGGTCCCCAAGATTACTCCTCAGTTCAGCAGTTTCCTAGAAGGACTCACAAGACTCTGTATAAGAGTTATTACCCACAGCTAGGATTTATTTCAACAAAAGGATACAAAGCAAAATCGATAAAGGAAAAGGCATGATGGGCCAAGCCTGGGGAGACCAGCTTCCAGAATCCCTTCACAATGGAGTGGTACAGAACATGTTGATTCTTCCAGCAACTCACAGCAACAAGTTCTGTGAGTTTTCTGCCCAGAGAAGCTTGTTTGAGCCTAAAGGTCTGGAGTTTTAAATGGAGTCTCATTATACAGATACATATTGCCTTTGTGACTAGCTATAGTTATTGAAACTCCAGACCTGCAGAAGGAAAGCAGATGTCCACCATAAACCACAGAATTTGCAAAAATTGTCTAGACAAGGTGGTGTTACCAGCTTGTAGTATACTGTGCTCATGTAGGCCTCTGAATTACATTTCAGCAAAATGCTGATTTTAAAACTTTGGTTTCTATTTACAACACTTAATGACATTCTGAGTTCTCACAAACTCTTAATATGACAGGTCCCACATTAAGGACAAAGGTTATAGATAGACTTCAGGAGGCAGTTAGAAACTCTAGAGAAGACAAAGCTGCCGAATCTCAAGTTATGGGACCTCTTGCTATTCAAAATATTGAAGAAAATAAAATTAAAATCAATAGGAAGATCTTAAGACATACAACCTTACATCCATAGCCTTATGGTTAAAAGCTCCAAGTGCTTAAAATGCCCTCTCTGTTAGTAGCATAGGCAACAGCTCAGTTCCCAGGAGCCAGCCAAGGGCTCTCGCAC
Source organism: Alouatta palliata (assembly GCA_004027835.1). NCBI lineage: Eukaryota > Metazoa > Chordata > Mammalia > Primates > Atelidae > Alouatta > Alouatta palliata. The sequence continues at coordinate 2,378 of PVKV010011027.1, forward strand.
AGCAGGCCCCACTGAGGATGCACAAGATTTGAGCAATCAGGCTTGCTGAGTTCATTATTTTGCACATTTGCCAATCTTATATTTTCATCATAAACTTTTAGTCAACTTGACGAATATGAAATAGAACCTCATTTGTATTTTATTTAGTATTTCCTTGATTACAAGTGTGGCCAAGTGGGTTTCTTCTTCTCTGACTTAACTGTTCATCTATATAATGCCCATTTTTCCATGAAAGTTTTCCCCACGTTTTCTTCTTGATTTGCAATTCTTTCCACATTTTAAATATTAAATCCCTTGTTGGACGTATGTGTTACAGACATCTTCTTGTCTCTAAATTGCACTTCTTTTCATTCCTAGCTTACTAAGTTATTTTCTATCAATGAAGGTTAAATTTTCTTGAATGATTTTTCTTTAGTCATTAGTGGATCAGTCTCTTGCGGCTGCTGGAACAAGTTGCCACAAACTGAATAACTTAAAATAACAGAAATGTATTCTCTCACATTCCTGGAGGCCAAAGTCTAAAATCCACGTGTCAGCGGGACTGGTTCCTTGTGGGGGCTCTGAGCGAGAATCCATTCCATGCCGCTGTCCTAGGTTCTGGGGGCTACAGACAATGCTTTGTGTTCCCTGGCCTGTAGCTGCGTCCCTCCCGTCACTGAATCTATCTTCACATCAGCTTCTCCTCTGTCTCTTCCATGTGTGTCTCTTATAAGGACACTGAAATTAAAGCCTACCTAGATAATCCAGGATGGTTTCCTCATCTCGAGATCCTGAATTATGTACACAAAGATACTTTCTCCAAATACGATAACATTCACAGTTTCAGGGATTAAGATGAGGACATATCTTTTTTGGGGGGCCAACAGATATATGCAGCCCACTATTACTGAGATAACATTATTGTTTTCTCCTTTAATCTGTTATTGTAGTTGATTATAGTTAAAGATGTTCTAATGTTGACCCATGTTTGCAGTCCTAGGATAAATTCTAGTTTTCCCTATTTTGTTAAAATGCATCTCAGTGCAACCTGAAGGCCCTAATATTTTAATTGTTTGTGCATATGAGATAGAGTCAAATTCAATTTCTTTCTTTTTTTTTTTTTTTGTTTGAGGCAGAGTCTTGCTTTGTTACCCAGGCTGGAGTGCAGTGGTGCGATCTCTGCTTACTGCAGTCTCCGCCTCCTGGGTTCAAGCAATTCTCCTGCCTCAGCTGCCCAAGTAGCTGGGATTACAGGTGCATACCACTGCTCCTGGCTAATTTTTTTGTATATTTAGTAGAGATGGGGTTTCACCATGTTGGCCAGGCTGGTCTCGAACTCCTGACCTCAAGTGATCTACTCAGTTTTCCAAAGTGTTGAGGTTACAGGAGTAAGCCAAATTCAATTTCATTATATTACTATTTAACATTTTTACATCTGCATTCATAAATGAGATTAAATTATGATTTATTTTCTTAACTAGTTTTGATTCAAAAGTCTCATAAAATGAGGCCTTGCCTCTTTTCTAGTCCCTGGAATAGTTTGTAGAAGATTTAAAAAAAACGTACCTGTCTAATGTCCTTTAGCTTCCTCGGGCTCAGTTTCATTACAGGTCAAGTGAGGATACTGCTGGCACCAACTTTGTGACTTGCTGAGATTTAGTGAGATGAGCCATGGTAAAGGATGTGGCACATAGTGAGTGCTCAGTAAGGCTGGCCGTTGCTACTGACATTGACACCTGTTTTGAAAAGCCCCTAACTTTGCAGTTGTTGATGCTTCCTGAAACTGTTCTCTTTTGAGATTTCTCTGAATTACTTCAAAGCCTCACAGTGGAAGCATCTGGTGCAGAGGCGTGAACACTGAACTAGAATGTCAGACAATCTGGCACGGTCATTTATTGCCTGGGTAATATTGGTCAAAATACTTATCCGGTCCTTTTTTGTTTTTGAAATAAAAGAAAATCTCTTCTGTTTCTTGTGCAGGGACAGTATGAATATTTTGTATTTTTTTTTTTAAGTTCCAGAGAGATTATCTTCTGTAAAAAAAAAAAAAAAACCCTCAAAATCCCCAAAAAGCATTCTAAGAGGAGTTGCTGCTCTCTGTCTCAGCCAATCCTCTCCCAGTCTGAAGGAAGAGATGAGTTGCTTTGTCCCCATCTACTCAGTTCCATCCACTCAAGCAAAGAACTTACCTTACTTATCTCAAGACAAAAATAATTTGTTGATTAATGGGCCAAGCAGATTTCATTTGTCTTTCAAGTATGTCCAAGTTTATTAGGAACAATATTCAACATAAAAAGGGGCACCATTTATTGAGCTCTTATTCCGTTCAAGACACCTTGCTGAAGTCACTACCTGCATCCCACCAGCATGTTGTGAGTCCACCAATATTTAGTTATATTCATTTTATAGATGAGGACACCAACACTTGGAGAGGTGAAATAACTTTCTCAGGGTCACAGATGTATGGACATTTATTTAATCCTTAAACTCATTCCCTTATTCTGACCAAGCCACAGATTTGCCAGAGATTAGCTGATGGAAATCCCAGAAGGTCTCATTCAGAGAAGAGGAGACTGGGAGCCTGAGTGTCTCTAAGCAGCCAATGTGAGCTGGAGTCGATCCAGGTGGTGGCTGAACATCATGGGACCTGCTGGGTGAGGGCACTGCTGTTTGGTCACTGTTTGGTCACAATTGCTATGCATCACTTGCCATGCAGAGCATTCTCATATATATTCACTCACGTGATCTTCACATCTATGTTAAGGAAGTATAAACAACTAAGCTATCTAGAAGGATCCAAAGCACCAAGTTCAGGCTATTTGCCCCAAGTAGTCATTGCCTGACTTAAAAAAGGGGGAAGTGCAATAAAAATGTTAGCATACTGTTAGTAAACATGACTACACTTAACTAACTGCACTTAGCTTTGTTAGAAGTTTGACATATAAAACATGACGACTGTGCTGTCTGCTCCAAAGGTCAACAGACCCTCCCCTGGGATTCTCCAAAGCTACAGGTCTGATTAATGAGCCTCATTAGCCAGGGTAATTGGGTGTCAGGAGAGCTACAGCTTTTGCCCTGATGGGAGTAACAGATGCCAACCCAGACATGCTGCTCAGCCCTGTTATTAATGAGGCTCACAAAAGTTTTAAGGTGCTTTCAAAAACTACAACCTAACTCTTCTTTGGGTTGGTTAAAGAAGAAATGAAAACAAATTGGACTGTCAGTTTGGGTAGCTTTTAATAGCTGGTATAAAGGACTGAGAAGTCATTATCTCAGTCATAGAAGTCCTCTCCATTGAGTTTCTTAACAATGGTAATGAGGAAAATAAATGTGAAAAGAATGTCTTAGTAATGATATGCATGCCATCTCAAAGCCATTTTATCATAGAATGCCAGGATGTTCAAGAACCTGACAGTAGTGCTTCTGGGAGGCCATTCTTCAAGGAGCAGGTAATATGTTAATTGCTATTTGTTTAAAATAGCACCTTGCATTTAATCTAATTTCTGGAGCCATCTGTTTGGCCTTTTGGAGTAGCCCACACATAATTTCTTTGTGATCAATGTTATAATGACATCAGTGTTTCATCAAAGATGGCTTCATAAGTGTTTGTTGGTGTTCTCATCAAAGATGGCTTCATAAGTGTTGAGTGAATCTAAGCTTCTGGCAGTAGTAGACCATGTTTGACTTGGTTTTGTGGTACATTTCTGAAATAGAAAAAGAGTCTAGATTGCTGTTTGTGTCCAAGACAGGAGCCGGTACTACCTTTGATACAAAGATGTGGAAGATGTGTTTCCTGCCCTTTAAAAAGCTGACCATCCAGCATATATCAGGATGAGGCTTCTTATCACATGCCACTGGTGGTTGGTTGGCTGGTTGGTCATGGCTGCCTGGAGTGCTGTGTGGAGAAAATTCTGAGACTTCTTCTAGGTTAGCAGAAAAAACACTGTGATCAAAGAAAACATCTATCATGAGTGAGTTTGGTAGGAAGAGGGTGCAGTGCTACATATTTTCCATCCCTATTTCAAAGAGCATAAATAAACATAACATCACAAGTGCCAAGGAGCACAGGAAAGATAGAAATAATACTTGGTGGTTGTTCACATGAGCGTGAAAATACCTTCCCTTCCAGGGACAGTGGTTGTTCTGTCCTCTGTGGACAGACCCTTGGGTGCCCTGTGGGAGGAGGCTTGTGTCACACACAGTTCAGCACCTGTGATGGCAGCTCGTCTATGGAGATGCTCCTGAAAGTCCAGCAGAACTGCTTTGTAAATGACCGCACATCCAGTTTCCTGAGGTTGATAAACCCCAAACACTCCCTGGTCTTTGGAAACATTATAGAGTTTATTACATAGAAGAGCCTGGCTTCTAGATTAGATGAGGGAGTTTTGTTTCTTATGCCCATAATGCAGCTTTAAGAAGCCTCCAGGTTCGTGGATGGGGCTAGGTTAGAGACTTCTCACAGCGATAAGCTTACCATGCCACCCAGTATGTGGAATTCAGCATGAGACTGACCTAAACCAGACAGTGATTTATTTTCAAGATGGCACAAAACTTACATACATGCTGAAATTAAGTGTCCTCTTGCTGGACTTTTGAGTTTCTTATCTCTCCCTCCCTTCTTTGTTGGTGCCCTGAGTATGTACTTATTTCGTTCTTGGGTAACCCAGTCCTGTGATTTATGGTCATGTAGAGCCTGTGCCCATATTCACTACAGGCTTTACTGGCTCTAGTTCTGGTCTCTGAAAAATAGGCTTTAAAGAAACTCATACTGATGCCATTCCCAGTGACTTATTTGCTCTGACCTTATAGGTAGTAAAGAGATCATTAGCAGAACCAATAGAGCAGGCACGATCAGAGGGAATGCTCAGTATCCGGAAGGAGCTGTCATTCTTCTGACACCTCTGCTTTCAGATGCATGGAGGCTGCTAGAGAGGGGCATCTCCTGACAGTCCAGTGGGTTTCTTGGTGATGCCCCCACCCATGATTGGAGCTGTCTCGAGTTCTCATAAGGCCCTAAGCAGCCAACCTGCTAGATTGAAACTAGGCATTTGGGAAATCCCTTGGCTCTAAAGAATGTTGGTTATAACACTCCGAAAAAGACAAATCTGTCCCCCTATATATCAACAAATCTAAGGAGCCCCATCCACCACCGCATCCTTCAATAAAGAGGTTATTAGTAGCCTGTACTTCTGACACTTGTCGCATGAGGGAACACAGTGTTTTCCTTACCTAGTGAACACCCATCTGGGTGAGGAGAGGCTAGCAGGGCCGAATGGAGATTCCTCCATACCTCTGACTTGCTTTCCCAAGCAGTGTCTAAAGGCGTGTCTCAGCTTTCCTGTTCATTGGTAAGTCTTATGGCAGAGATGCTCATTTGGACCATCAGACCCAATACGTTTCTTGCCTGTGTGTTCTGCCCTGGACTAGACATTAAACATTTGAACAAGCTTCTGCTTCCACTGATAATCAGTCCAATAAGGGAGAAATTTATGACCTGGTGCCTCAAGGGCTGTCTTAGTGGACTCATCCTTTCCTCTTCTCTTTCTCTCACATTTCGTTATCTGTCCTGTAGGCTTCTAACCAAGGTGGTGAATCTGACCGCCTCTGCCCAAAATCTGCTGTTGTCTCTCCATTCATGTTAGAATGGCCAAGCAGGCTCCACATGCCTGCTCCCTGAAGTCTCTTCCAGATGTCATGTCCTACTCATGCACTCTGCTCCAGCCAAATCTGTCTGTTGTCTTAAGCCTATCTGAAATGCTTGGGACCAGAGGTGTTTGGGATTTGGGATATTTTGGAGAGGAATATTTGCATTATATTTACCAGTAGACCATCCCAAACCCAAAATCCAAAATAGTCTAATGAGAGTTTCCTTTGAGCATCATGGTATTACTCAAAAAGCTTTGGATCTGGGGGGGACATCAGATTTGGGGTTTTCAGATTTGAGAGACTCGATCTGTATCTGTTCCTCAGTCAGGAATATTTGTCCTCTACAAATGGGTAACTCCCTCTTTCAACTTTGTGTACAGTGTTGCTTACTCTGTGAGGTATACCTGACCCCCTATTTTACTTTTTTAAATTTATTTTTTATTGAGGTAGGATATATATATGTAATTTACCATCTGTACCATTTTTAAGTGTACAGTTCAATGGCAGTAAATATATTTATATTTTGTTTTTCCTCCCTCATTCTCCTTTTCCTCCTTCCTTCTCAGTCTCTGGTCACTGACCCCATATTTTAAATGGGAAACGGCCTTCCCGCCCTTGTACTCTCTGTGCATCTTTTCCTGCTTTATTATTTTTTTCCCGTGGAATTTCTCACTTTCCAGTAGACCAGCATACATTATTTGATTGTACTTTGCTTTTTGAGCTTCACGGATATTGGGATTTTTACAAATAGAATGTTTGTGGCAACCCTGCCTTGAACAAGTCTATTGGTGCCATTTTTCCAATAGCATGTGTTTGCTTCATGTCTCTGTGTCACATTTTGGTAATTCTCACCGTATTTCAAACTTCATTATTATTATTTCTTTCAATTATTATATTTGTTACAGTGATCCATCACTGGTGATGTTTGTGACTATTGCAGTTGAAAATAAACCACATTCATAGATGGCAAACTTAATAGACGCATGTTGTGTGACTTCTAACTGTTCCATAGACCAGCTGTTCCCCTACCTCTCTTTACCCTCTTCCCTGAAACACAACAATATTGAAATGAGGCCAATTAATAACCCTACAGTGTCCTCTGAGTGTTGTGTTCGAGTGAAATGGAAGAGTTCTGCCTCTCTCACTTTAAATCAAAAGCTAGAAATGATTAAGCTTAGTGAGGAAGATATGTTTAAAGCCGACATAGGCCAAAAACTAGGCCTCTTGCACCAGTTAGCCAAGTTGTAAATGCAAAGGAAAAATTCTTGAAGGAAATTTAAAAAGTGCTTCTCCAGCGAACACAGAAATGATGAGAAAGCAAAAGAGCCTTATTGCTGATACAGAGAAAGTTTGAGTGGTTTGGAGAGAAGATCAAACCAGCCACAACATTCTTTTAAGCCAAAGTCTAATCTAGAGAAAGGCCCTACCTCTCTTCAATGCTATGAAAGCTAAGAGAGGTAAAGAAGCTGCAGAAGAAAAATTGGAAGCTAGCAGAAGCTGGTTCATGAAGTTTTAGCAAAGAAGCTTTCTCTACAACAGAAAAGTGCAGGGTGAAGCAGCAAGTGCTGATGTAGAAGCTACAGCAAGTTATCCAGAAGATCTAGCTATGGTTATGGATGGAGTTGGCTACATTCAACAGAGTTTTGATGTAGGCAAAATACCCTTCCATTGAAAGAAGATGCCATCTAGAACTGTCATAGCTAGAGAGGAGAAGTCAATGCCTGGCTTCAAAGCTATAAAGGACAGGCTGGCTCTCTCATTAGAGGCTAATGCCTCTGGTGACTTTAAGTTGAAGCTAATGCTCATTTTCCATTTTGAAAATCCTAAGGCCCTTATAAATGATGCTCAATCTACTCTGCCCGTGTTCTATAAATGGAAAAACAAAGCCTGAATGACAGCATACCTGTTTACAGCAGAATTTACTGAAAGCTTTAAGCCTACTGTTAAGATCTTTTCTCAGAGAAAAGATTTCTTTAAAAATATTGCTCCTCCTTGACAATGTACCCAGTCAAGCAAGAGCTCTGATGGGCACAGACAAGGAGATAAATATTGTTTTCATGCCTGCTAATACAGCATCCATTAGACAGCCCATGAATCAAAGATTCATTTTGACTTTCGAGTCTTTTTATTTGCAAAATACAGTTTTTAAGGCTATAGATGCCATAGATAGTGATTCCCCTGATAGATCTGGAAGATCAGTTGAAAATCTTTTGGAAGGGATCACTATTCTAGATGCCATGAACAACACTTGTGATTCATGGGAGAACATTAAAATATCAACATTAACGAGTTTGGAATAACTTGATTCCAACCCTCATGGATGATTTGGAGGGGTTCAAGGCTTCAGTGGAGAAAGTCACTGTAGATGTAGTGGAAATAGCAAGAGAACTAGAATTAGATGTGGAGCCTAAATATGCAACTGAATTGCTGCAATCTCTTAAGAAAACTTGAATGAATGAGGAGTTGCTTCTTATGATTGAGCAATGAAAAGTAGTTTCTTGAGACAAAATCTACTCTTGGGGAAGTTACTTTGAAAATTTTTGAAATGACAACAAAGGATTTGGAATATTCCATCAACTTAGTTGATAAAGCAGTAGGTTTTGAAAGGATTGACTTTAAATTTTGAAAAAAGTTCTACTGAGGTTCAAATGTGATCAAACAGTATCACATGTTACAGAACTGTCTTTCATAAAAGGAAGAGTCAATTCATGTGGTAGACTGAAATTGCCACAGCCACCCCAAACTTAAGCAATCACTATCCTGATCAGTCAGCAGCCATCAACATTTAGGCAAGACTCTCCACCAGCAAAGAGATTATGACTTGCTGAAGGATCGGATAATTGTTGGCATCTTTTAGTAATAAAGTATTTTAATTAAGAGGTGTGCATTTTTTTAGATATAATTCTATTGCAAACTTAATAGACTATAATATAGTATAAACATAATTTCTATATGCACTGGGAAACCAAAAAAATTATGACTCACTTCATTGCAACATTTGCTTTATTGCAATAATCTGAACTGAGCCTAAAATATCTCTGAGGCATACTGTAGTATATTTCACTTATGTGTTGTTTGTTGGCTGTTTTCTCCAGTTGAAATGTAACCTCCACAGGGCAGGGATTTTTATCTGTCAGTTTTTGAATATATCTAGGACTAGAGTGTTACTTGGCCCATGGAAGGCCCTCTGTGAATATTTGCTTGGTGAATGGATGCCTGCATGAATGAATGCCTGAATGAATATATTAGTGCTCAGAGCAGAGAGCAGAAAGTGACTATTTTAAGGAGATAGTATAAATGTCTGAAACGTTTCAACCATGAGGAGGCTACTTCTGGGCTGGGAGTTTTCCAGATGGAGAGTGAGGAAGGAGAATAATTGGGCTGCTTTTCGTGTAGAAGGAGCAACAATTATAAAGGCACAGGGGCCTGGAAGAGTACATTTAAGAGAACACACTTATTATAACAACAATTTTACGACATCAAGGTATGCCTGTTCCCAGACTGTTTACTGTAAATAATACATCATATTCTTATAAAATAGTCTGATGTTTTGTAGGCATGGCAAAATCTGAGTCACAGTTACTTTGGTTTGCAGTAGTGCTCTGAAAACCAAATCCCTATCAAAAGATTGAAATTTGAAATCTGAAACTGTGGGGGTATTCTCACACATTCCTGACAGATTTCTGAAATATTCGAAAGTATAAATGTATAAAGCTGTGTAGCTAGAAATTCAGAGACTCAGATTTATTGATATTGATTCTATCTTACAGGGAAAGGTAATGAAAATGTCAGTGGAGGTAGCTGGTTGGTGGAGATCTCGCCACCCTTAACCATGATGTATTTCAGAGAGAATGAAAGCTGGCTGAGTTCGACAACTTCCATTCTGTATCTCAGAGAACCATGAAAAGGTGACCCATGAAATGCTGGCTTGATCTTTCACTCCATGGGAATTCAAATATTTGAAGTAATACTCTCCAAATTTCAATGAGCTTATAAAGAAGGTTGAATAAAGAATAAAGAATTCTGTATCTGAAATTTTAAAAACAACAATAGCAAAATGCTACAGCAAACACATGGTGTGGCATATAGAAAAAGCACTAGATGGTCGAGCACGGTGGCTCATGCCTGTAATCCCAGCACTTTGGGAAGCCGAGGCAGGTGGATCATGAGGTCAGGAGTTCAAGACCAGCCTGGCCAACACAGTGAAACCTCATCTCCCATTAAAAATATAAAAAATTGGTGGGTGTGGTGGTCCGTGCCTGTAATCTCAGCTACTCAGGAGGCTGAGGCAGGAGAATTGCTTGAACCCAAGAGGCGGAGGTTGCAGTGAGCAGAGATTACACCACTGCACTCTAGCCTGGGTGACAGAGCAAGACTGTTGAAGAAAAGTAAAAGCACTAAATTTTAAGTTCAAAACCCAGGTTTAAAATACTGGCTCCATCCCTGTGACCTTGACCAAATTGCCTTACATTTCTGAGACCAGGTTGTCTCACTTGTAAATCATAGGTTTGTTATATGAATAAGGCCCAACACAGGGCTCAAAATTGTTAGTAATGTAGGAATCTGGAAGTTATAATTCAGGCAGACATGCGTGAACATTTTATAAGTAAGAAGGAAGTTAAATCTAGAAAATGTGAGTCAAAATGATGGAAATGTAAAGATTACAGGAAGAGATGACAGTGACTACAGAACACCATTTTATATTTTCTAATGTTATTGATTAAGTTGGTATTCATTACAACACCACAGATTCACTTGGGATTGAAAAGGGATGCCATCTGCCTTGGCGCGGAATCAAGTCATAACTCATTACTGTTAGAATGAGATCATTAAGATGACATATTGCCAACATAAGGAACACAGTCACAAAAGCTGCAGAAAAATAGCAGTTTAGGAGGGAGCCTCCGTTTACAGGAATGGTTGAGTGATTATAATATTGGGGCTCAACCTTTATCCCAAACCCTGCACCAGATATTGGCTGAGGAAAACAAGAAGAGAAAAAGTTGTATCTAAGGGAAAAGACAGAAGCACTTGATCCTTAACTGACCTGTTTTTTTATAACCTATGTGCTAGACAACTTGTCATCATCTTTGACTCAACTCTTTTCTATGTTTAGGGAATTCCCTAATTTCTGGGGTTTGGGAGGAGGTAGAATCTCCTGGGAGGGGATGACAGAGCCAGGTCCTCCCTCTTGAGGACTCTAACAGCAGAGAATAACCTCTGGCTTCGTCCACTTCCTTTGTTGCCCAGCCAGGACTTGAACTCTTGAGCTCAAGTAATCCTCCTGCCTTAGCCTCTGGTGTAGCTGGCACTACAGGTGCATGCTACCACCTTTGGCTATTTTGTTTCATTTTTTGTTAACATTTTAAGTTGACACATAAGTGTGTATATTTATGGGGTACATAGTGATGTTTTGATATACACAATGTATAGTGATCAAGGGTAATGAGGATTGGGTTTTGATTGAATGTAATTTGCAAGAGAATGAGTGGCAGGGTTTGAGCACAAAATGACATAGAGCATGAAAATGAAAGTACTTTGCAAATTGTAGGGTGCTAGAAAAATGTGGGTTCTTTTTAATTTTCTACCTTTCAGGGTTATTTACAGACTAAATGAGACAGTGTATATCTCACATTGTGGATGCTATCAAGTGCTGGCAAATGTATGGGAGAATGAATGGAAAACTTCATCAATTTCTAGGATAGTAAATTGGTGCTGCTATTTTGGAGAGCAATTTGTCAGCCTTAAGGGGAAATTGAATATGAACATCCTCTAAGACCCAGCAGTTCCACTTCAAAGGAAATTTCTTATATGCATAGAGACTTGTACAAGGGTATTTATTACAGCATTGTTTGTAATAACCAAGGGTTGGAAATAAACCAAATGGCCAATGATAAGAATTGATAAATGTGGTAAATGCATAAAATAGAATGTCACACAGGAGTTAAAAATCATCATTTATTCACTAATTAAGCAAAGGACAAAAAGCCTCAACAGGAAAAAAAAAAAGAAAAAGACAAAAGACCTGAATAGTCACTTTGCCAAATATTCAATACACATACAAAAAGATGGGCACGTTCATTGGTTGTCAAGGAAGTTCAAATTAAAGCCACATTTTGCAGGTACAACATTGGCACAAGTTTAAGTCTAATGATACCAAGTCTCAGGGAAGGTTGAAACTACTGGAAAACCTGTCCTCTGCTGGTGGGAGTGCAGGTTGCTGCAAGCCCTTTGGACAATAATCTGGCCTTATCTAATAAAGTTGAAGATGTGTGTGCTCGAAACCCAGCAATTCCCCTTTGTGACGTCAAGATGCTCCTGCACATATGCTTAAGAACATTTGTGCCAGCTTTGTTTATAATAGAAAAAACTTGGAAACAACCCAAATGTCTGAGGATGGAGAATGGAAAAATAATGGTGCATAGTTATGAAAATGAATACACAACAGCTACAAGCCTCTACTGGGATGAATCTCACATGCATAACATTGTGGAAGAATATGTATAATTCCATTTATGTAAAGTTTAAAAGCATGCACAACTAAATGATATTTATGAGTATATGACATACAATAAAGGCAAAGAATAAATAAACAAAGGTGAGGAAAGGTGAGACAATAATCAAGAGTTTGGGATACTGGGGAAGGATGTTGGGGTCAGGTGGGACACCTTGGGGATTATCTGATACTCGCAATCTAACAGCAGGTGGTTGGTCACCAGGTGTTCTTATTAACTTCAATACTCTTTATATATCCTAACATTGATAAATCTTAAACATGTAATATTGAAAGAAAAAGGTCAAAAGTCAAATGAGACACCAAGCACTGTCCTATTTGTGGAGATAAAATAACCCATGTGAATTAAGTATTCTTAAGGACATCTCTCTAAATAAAACCCTATAGGGCAGCTACATGTTAAATTCATTGGCCTGTGCACATACAGTGGAATGAGAATGGGATTAAGGATTGAGTGAAGGGGAGGGCATACATTTCAAAATATTAAAGATGAAAATGGGGCTGTTTGTGAACTCTTGATGCTCGTGTGCCATGAACTGACTTGAGGTGGTTAAATTAATCAACTCATTCTCTTTCCATGCATCTAATATCCCAAAGGGAAAGAAAGGTTGCTTTGCAAATTAGAATAGTCAAAATCAAGTATGAACCATGAAACATATTTTGCTTGCTGGCAGATTAAGGGTCACACTGGATATATAGTAGAGTAAAGCTATTTGCTAATTTGTCTTGAATCTTTAGTCAAAAATCTGTCATGAACTGGGATATATTCTTAATTTTCCTTTTTTTCTCCTCTTTTAAAATAAATGAGTTATAAGGGATCTTTGGGTTGATTTAAAACCACCACTAGCCATTATCATAGCACACCTAAGCTACTGACATGGCCTCTTTGCTGTTTACACTGACTTACAGCTGTTCTAGACCCAACTCTGTCCTTTTTAGACTGGTCAAAAATTCAACACCAGTATCTTCATTCTCTTTGCAAATTGTAGGGTGCTAGAAAAATTTGGGTCTTTTTAATTTTCTACCTTTCAGGGTTATTTACAGACTAAACGAGACAGTGTATATCTCACATTGCTTTGTGGATGCTATCAAGTGCTGGCAAATAAAGTTCATTCTAAAGAACTTTCAAGTGACTTCATAATGTCAAAAGCGATAAGGCAGAAAACTGAAAACAAAAACAAAAAACCTAATAATAATTGAAAAGAAAAAAATAAAAGTGTCCTTATTTTCAGAAGTTATATAGCTAGAAAATCCCAGTGAATTAACTGGAATGGAACTAATAAGACAATTCATTCAATGAGATGGCCAGATAGAAAATGAAGATATGAATGTGAAAGACTTCCCTATGTATATGTGCATACCTTAGTTAGAAAGCATGATGTGGAAAAACACCATTCATAATAGTCACCCTTTCTGGGGTGCTGGGTTCAAGGTCTCTCATGGAAACAGTCCCATTTATTTTTGGCCCTTGTGCCCTCACCCTGGGCTGCACCCTGTCCAAAGGGCTCTGTGGGGACAAGTACCATGGCACCTCCTCTACTGCCCTTGACACATTTTTCTTTTTACTACACTTAAGATCTGCAGCCCTGCCTGTGACCTAGAAAGCTTTAACATTTTCCCACTCAAGGCAGTGCCAGCTCCTCAGAATTATCTCCAATCACATCACCAATTCAGAAGGCTCTGTGTTTGTATCACTAAAGGGCCCATTTGGCTGGTTTTCCCAGAAAAATGGAACAGTCTCCTCAAATGGACTATTGAAATCTTTCCCTCCTGCCAAACTGAAATGGCTTACTTAGAGCTCTCAAGTAACTGACTTCTTTTTACTTTTTCAGCTTTGAAGTTTCTAAAAGCAACAGTTCTAAGCAAACTTCTCTATAATTGTAAAAAGTCATGGCTTCTGGGGCTGGGAATTGACTGGAAAAATGCAAGAGAATTTTCTGGGGTGATGGAAATGTTCTACATCTTGTCTTGGGTGGTGGTTCCACAGGTGGATATAATTGTCAAAAATTATTGAATATGCTAATGATCTGTACATTTTATTGAATGTAAATCATACTTCAATTAAAAAGTAGCTGTAGTTCTCAAAAATTAGGATACATCAGAATTGCCCAGAGCCTTCATAATTTTGCAGAGGTTTAACCTTGAAGATTGTCAGTAGACCACTGATGGGTAGAGGAAGCTCTGTTTTTATCAAGCACCTACAGGTGGTTCTCTCATCATCCTCTGGGAAACTGACTTAGGTTCTGAGTCTCAGCGTGGGCACTCCAGACATGGTTCTCAGAGTTGACAGGCTCCTGTGCAGTGTGTAAGCATCAAGTAGGCTGGCTTCCTATCCCCACTGCACCCCTGACCTTGTTGGGCACACATCCACCTGGCAGTTTCTGTGGGCACTTTCTAGTGACAAAGGCTCAGAGTCTTTGGCCACCTCCACTCCAGGCAGAACACAGAAGCACAGCTAAGTCAGAGAAATGGAGTTGCCTGCAAGAAAGATGATGTTGATTTGCTTTAAATTTCTAGAAAATGCTGATGCCTCCACAGGTATCCCCACCTTTCTTCTGAGATGGGATTTGAAATTTGCTAACAGTCTCACTGCAGAATCACAAGTCCTCCTAACTTCTACTTCACCCTTGATGCATGGCAGAAATTTCTACAACTAGACTCACTGCTATAGGATAAGGTGGAGTTTCTTCCCGTAGATACCTGTTAGACTGCAGAATAACAAAGTAGCAAAGAGCTTCAGAAATTAGATGCAGGATCAAATGCCAGGGTGACTAAAAGAAAAATAATCAGCCTGGCAACACGGTGAGACCTCATCTCTACTAAAAATATAAAAGTTAGCTGAGTGCGGTGGCGTGCGTCTGTGGTCCCAGGTACTCAGGAGGCTGAGGCACAAGAGTCACTTGAACCCGGGAAGCAGAGGTTGCATTGTGTCACTGCACTCCAGCCTGGGCAACAGAGCAAGACTCTGTCTGAAAAACAAACAACAACAACAAAAAAAAAACAAAAAAGGAAAAATAATCGAGGTAAGAAAGGAAGTGGTTTGCTATACAATGGACCAATAACAGGGCCTAAGAGTAAAAAGAAAGTGTGGATTAAGTCACCCTGAATATATCCCTATAGAGGAATCATACCTGTTTTGGGAAGAAGAAAAGATAGTAAAGTAAAACTGAAATCTGTGTATCCCTGGGAGCCAAGCAGGCAATTCTACTAGGGATCTCCATTAGACATCTATTGCTACATAACAGACCACCCCAAAACTCATTGCCTTAAAAAATCGAATATTATTTCTTAGTTTCTGTATGTTGGGAATTCTTGAGCAGCTTAGGTGTGTGCTTCTGGCTCAGGGTCTCTCACAAGTCCTAGGCTGCATCCAGCTGGAGGCGTGACCGGAGCCAGGCAATATGCTTCCAAAGTGGTGCAGTCACATGGCTGTGGGCAGGAGGCCTCAGTCCCTCAGCAAACAGAACTCGCCTTAGGGTTGGTTGATTAATCACAACATGGCAGGAGGCTGCCTCCAGAACAAGTGATCCTAGCAAGAGAAGCAAGGAGGAAGTCACTATGTCTTTTATGATGGAGTCTCAAAAGCCACACTTCATCATTTCTTCCTCCTCCTATTTGTTAGAAGTGAGTTCTTAAGTACAGCTCAGCTAAAGGAGAGGAGAATCAGGCTGTACATTTTGAAAAGAAGAGGATCAAAGAATATGTGGAGATATTTGAAAACCAACATAGGATCTCACCACTTCACTCCCTACGAAGACACTGCACACACAAACACAAATATATAAGAAGGGGAAATTTACTTATGCTTTAGAGTGAGAGGTAAACATATGCAGGAACTCTTAAACATCTTACCTTCACACGTTATTATTCAATTCAATAGACCCCCTTTATTGTTAAAGACATTTTGAATTAGTTTTCTGTACCCACAGGTGACAAAATTTTAAGTGCTACAGAAGGCAGTGTGTTAGGACTATTATGTAAGTAGGCAAGTAGAATGGAACACAGAGACACAGAGGCTTGTGCCCGAGAAAGGGATCCCATCCCAACTTAATGGAAAAAAATCATGATTAGTCTAAAGCCAGTTGTAGCAGTTCCATTACCCTTGTCATGTCGTTGGCTTAGGTCAGTCATTCTCACACTTGAGCATCAGAATCAGCTCCACCTAGGGTTTCTGACTCAGTAGGTCCAGGGTGGGCCAAGAATTTGCATTTTTAACAAGTTCCCAGGTGATGCTGCTGCTGCTGGTCCAAGCATCGCATACCGAGAACTACTGGTTCAGGCCAATGAAATGGTAGAATGGGTAGATTTCAAGGAGGCTCCTGGAGATTTCCTCGGGCTTAAAGAGATCCAAGGAAGAGGCAGGTTGTGTTTGCTTGTCTTCTGCTTTTCGATGTTTGTGTGTGAAAGTGTGCTTCCAGGAGCAGTGGTCTTGTGGCCAAGGGGAGTGAGCCAACAAGCTAAGGCTGGCAGAGCAGACGGAGGCCTTTGATAATGCTGAGTTTTCCAAGTGATGAGCCCTGAAGCTTTTTACAGACCTGAAGCTTTTTACAGCCACGCTTGTATGGTCAGATGATAAGTTTTCCTATTGACCAAGTCATTAGGAATCACGTTTTCTGTTTTCTCAGCTGGAAAACAAATGCCAAGCTCACCCATATACAAAATGTCAAGGATTATAATGCACGTTGTCTTCCAGAAAGCAGCACCAATTTACACCTCCTCCAGCAAAACATCTGACCATTTTCTCCACACTGTTGTCAACACTGGGTAATGGCGTTTAAAAAAATCTCTACTAGTTAGGTGAAAAATGATATCTCTGGGTGTTCATTTGCATTTCCATGATTGCAAGTGAGCTCGAAGATTTTCTAATACCCATTCTTCTTGAGGACGACAAGGCTACGCTATAAACATGTCTCCATGATAATCACCATTCATTGCTTTTGTTCACTCAGGTGGGACTGAAAATGCGTGGCTTAGGCTATAAGCTTGGGTACACTGTTGCACTTGGCAGGAGCTGTTTTGGGACAGAGGCTTCAAATCTATCCTGATAAGTGGCAAAGAGAAGAACCATATCCCCAAGTTTTGTCTTATACCTTTGCATCTCTTTTGCTTGAGAAATGTCCCTGTGTGGTTGTCATTTCTCTCTTTACCAAAGTAGTCAGAAGTGTAAATTGCTGACACAGGCTTCCTTTCTGAAGATGTATGAAAATGCAGGGGAAAATCCTCAGGCATTTCACTGCTTCATAAAGCAAGATGCAGCAGATGACTGAGGGCTGGGTGCTTGTCTGTTTAAAGATAATTACTCGCAGCAGGCTATTTGTGTCCGCCTTTATGTCTAGCATCATATATGAGTGATCGAGCTTTAGAAGTAATATATCTGACCAGGATAGGTGGGGTCAATTGGAGCAGTTTCTACCAGTTCCTGAAAGCTAAGAATTGCCAGGATTCTTGCTCAAAGTCTGCTCATGTTGTATTCTTTTCCCATTTATGTTTGCAATTGGAGGCAGCTTAGAAAATAAAAAATTCTCTAAGAAATGTGGTTCTTCATTGGAGGAGCCAAAATGTCCAGCCGAATAAGCCACAGTGTAGGCATAAACTGTGTTTTCTTTATTAATCTGCCATACACACAAGCACACATACAGCCTAGCACTTACTCATATACTCTATGCTTAAAACTGTATGTTCAGAAATGAAAGTACACAGACTTGAATTTGGACATACCTTACTGATATGTAATTTGAGGAAATCTTTATTGGCACATTGATGTGATGCTCCCTGGTTATTCAAATAATTAAGTTATAGAGATTTTCAATGACAATGGAAAACTGGGACCTCTAGCCTAGCTAAAAATTGATGGCAGTTTATTGCCTGAGGATGAAGGCTAACTACTTGGCTGTTTCAAGAAGGTTTACAGAAAGGCATTCCTTGCTTTTATCACGATTGAGAACTCACATGTCTGCTGTGTGAACCAAAAATTCTGAATATGTTGAGACTTCTTCAGCGGCTCTGGCAAGGGTGACTCACATTGCCCAAGCACACACAGGTCTATAAAAGCAGCAGCCTTTATTAATTTAGACTAAAGAGTATTCATGTGAAGAGGAGTCAAGCATTTGAATCCTATAGCCAGAAGGTTCCCTCCCAGGTGAAGGTTCAATGAGAAGCCAAGTTATCATCAGAAACGTTGGGTTTTCATTCTTTTGAGGAGGAGATGGACTGACTTTAAAGAACTCCATATATACCCCAAGAGGAAGTCAGTCCCAGTTACTCAACTTTATATAAGCTCCTTCCTCATTCCTCATCTTAACCTTTTTTTTTTTTCCCCTGGGCTCCTGTAGGGAAAATCGTTGGGAACTCTGATATTTGCATTGAGCCATAGCCATTAATTCAACAGCTGAACATCAGTAGCTTATTATTAGAAATAGTGCTTAACAGCAGAATCTGTGCTTTGTCTCTACATATTAAAAAGGAGATTATTCTAGAAAATGTGAGTCATTTTCACAAATGATCTATATTCTGAAGAACTTTTATGCCTTTTGAAGGTTTCCGGGAGGGTGGGCCACTCATCAACTACTAAAGTGAAATTAAAGGCAGATTTTAAATGTAATCTCTGACCAACCTGAGAAAATGTTAACAGTTTGTAAAATAAAAAAAAATTTGGAAGTTATATTATCTTTTGAGTGTCTGATAAAACTTTAGGTATCTGAGAAGGAGGGGGCGGAGCAAGGTGGCTGTATAGAAGATTCCACCGATTGTCTCCTTCCAAAGACATCAATTTAACAACTATATATACAAAAAAAAAAAAAAAGCACCTTCATACGAACCAAAATCAGATGAGCACTCATAGTACCTGTTTTAACTTTGTATCACTGAAAGAGGCACTGGACATGGGAAAGACAGTGTGAATCACTGATGCCATCCCTCCCCCATCCCTTGCCAGTGGCTGCATGGTGCAGAGAGAGAATCTGTCTGCTTGGGAGAGGGAGACTACAGCAATTGTGAAATGATTCTAAAACCAGCAAGAGGAATAAATAACATATAATGGCACTCCAAGATATCTGGCAGCAGACTTTTCAATGGAAACCTTACAGACTAGGAGAGAGTGGCATGACATATTTAAAGTGCCAAAGGAAAAAATCTTTTGCCATAGAATTCAGTATCTGGCAAAAATATCCTTTAAACACAAAGAAATAAATATTTTCCTTGACAAAATTTGAGGGTTTCATGAACACCAGACCTATCTTAAAGTAAATGCTGAAGGGAGTACTTTGGTCAGAAAGGAAAAGGATGTTAATGAGCAATAAAAAATCAGTTAAAGGTATAAAACTCACCGATAGTAATTGTACACAGAAAAATGCAGAATATTATAACAATGTACCTGTGGTGTGTAAAAGTACTCCTATTTTAAGTAGAAAGACTAAATGGTGAACCAATGAAGACTAGTAACTACAACTTTTCAGGACATCAACCTTAAATCTAGAAACATACATTGTATACACACACACAAAGCAAGAAATTAAATCATACCACCAGAGAAAGTTATCTTCACTAAAAGGAAGGCAGAAAGGAAAAAAGAAAGAGAAAAATCACAAAACAACCAGAAAACAAATAACAATAGCAGGAGTAAATCCTTATTTATCAATAATAACATTGAATGTAAATGGACTAAACTCTCCAATCAAAAGACAGAGTGGCTGAATGGATTAAAAAAAAAACAAACACAAGACCCAATAATCTGTTGCCAACAAGAAACACATTTCTCCTGTAAAGACACACATAGACTGAAAAAGAGGGATGTAAAAAGATATTTCATGCCAAAATAGAGCAGGAGTAGCTAGCTATACCTGTATCAGACAAAATAAATTTGAAGACAAAAACTATAAGAAGAGACAAAGAAGGTCACTATATAATGATAACGGGGCCAATTCAGCAAGGGGAGATAACAATTTTACACATATATGCATCCAATATTGGAGCACCCAGATATATAAAGGAAATATTATTAGAGCTTAGAGAGAGATATACCCTAAAACAATAACAGTGGGAAGTCTTCAACATCCCCCTTTCAGCATTGGACAGATCTTTCATACAGAAATTAATAAAGAAACATCAGACTTAATCTGTACTATAGACCAAACGGACCTAATAGATATTTACAGAACATTTCATCCAATGGCTGAAGAAAATACGTTCTTCTCCATTGCACATGGATCATTCTCAAGGATAGACCATATGTTGGGTCAAAATGCAAGTCTTAAAACATTAAAAAATGTTGAGGTAATATCCAGTATCTTCTCTGACCACAATAGAATAAAACTAGAAATCAATAGCAAGAGAAATTTTCGAAACTATACAAACACGTGGAAATTGAACAAAATGTGCCTGAATGACCAGTGGGTCAATGAAGAAATTAAAAAGGAAATTGAAAAGCTTCTTGAAACAAATGACAATGGAAACATAACATACCCATAACTATGGAATACAGCAAAAGCAGTACTAAAAGGGAAGTTTGAAACTGTAAGTGGCTACATCAAAAAAGAAGAAAAACTTCAACTAAACAACCTAAGGATGCATCTTAAACAACTAAAAAAGCAAAAGCAAACCAAATCTGAGATTACTAGAAGAAAAGAAATAATAAAGATTACAGCAGAAATAAATGAATTTGAAATGAAGAAAACAAAAGATAAAACAAAATGTTATTTTTTTTGAAAAGATAAACAAATTGACAAACCATTAGCCAGACTAAGAAAAAAAGACAGAGAAGACTTGAATAAATAAAATCAGAGATGAAAAAGGAGACATTACAAGTGATATCACAGAAATTCAAAGGTTTGTTAGTGGCAACTATGAGCAACTATATGCCAATAAATTGGGAAATCTATAGGAAATGTATATATTCCTAGAGACGTACAACTTAACAAAACTGAACCATGAAAAAATTCAAAACCTGAACAGACCAGTGACAAGTAGTGAAATCAAGGCTGTAATAAAATGTCTCTCAGCCAAGAAAAGCCCAGAACCTGATAGCTTCACTGCTGAATTCTACTAAACCTTTTTTTTTTTTTTGAGATGGAGTCTCACTCTGCACTCAGGATAGAGTGCAGTGGTGCCATCTTGGCTCACTGCAACCTCTGCCTCCCAGGTTCAAATGATTCTCCTGCGTCAGCCTCCTGGGTAGCTAGGATTACAGGCACCATGCCCTGACCTCTTGAACTCCTGACATCTGGTGATCTGCCTGCCCTGATCTCTCAAAGTGCTGGGATTACAGGTGTGAGCTACTGCTCTTGGTCCCTATCAAACTTTTAAAGAAAAACTAGTACTAATCCTACTGAAACTATTCCAGAAAATGTAGAAGCAAAGAATACTTCCAAACTCATTTCATGAAGCCAGTATTACCCCGATACCAAAACCAGACAAAGACACATCAGAAAAAGAAAACTACAGGCCAATATGCCTGATGAATACTGATGCAAAAATCCTCAACAAAATGCTTAGCAAATTGAATTCAGCAACACATTAAAAAGATTGTTTGTCATGACCAAATGGGATTTATCCTAGGGATGCAAGGATGGTTCAACATATACAAATCAATTAATGTGATACATCATATCAACAGAATGAAGGACAAAAATGATATGATCATTTCAGTTGATGCTGAAAAAGCATTTGGTAAGGCTCAACATCCCTTCATGATAAAAACTCTAAAAAAAAATTGGATATAGAATGAACATATCTCAGTGTAATAAAAGCCATATACAATAGACCCATAGCTAATATCATACTGAATGGGGAAAAACTGGAAATCTTTCTTCTAAGATTGGAAACATGACAAGGATGCTCACATTTACCACTGTTATTCAACATAGTACTGTAAGTCTTGGCTAGAGAATCACACAAGAGAAATAATGAAGAGCATCTGGACTGGAAATGAAGAAGTCAAATTATTCTTGTTTGCAGGTGTTATGATCTTATATTTGGAAAAAGCTAAAGGCTCCAACAAAAGACTATTAGAACTGATAAACAAATTTAATGAAGTTGCAGGATACAAAATCAACAAACAAAAATCAGTAATATTTTTATATGCCAACAGTGAACAATCTGAAACAGAAATCAAGAAAGCAATCCCATTTGCAATAGCTACAAATAAAACAAAATATCTAGGAATTAACTTAAGCAAAGAAGTAAAAGATCTCTACAATGAAAACTATAAAACATTGTAAGAAATCAAAGATACCAAAAAATGGAAAAAGATTCCATGTTCGTGGATTGGAAGAATCCATATTGTTAACATGTCCATACTACTCAAAAGCAATCTACAGATTTAATGTAATCCCTATCAAAATATAAATGACATTCTTCATGGAAATAGAGAATTCTAAAATTTATGTGGAACCACAAAAGACCAAGAATAATAGCCAAAGTTATCCAAATGCAAAAAGTACACAACTGGAGGAATTACATTATCTGACTTTAAATTATACCACAGAGCTAAGCTATAGTAACCAAAACAACATGGCACAGGCAATAAAACAGACACACAGACCAATGGAACAGAATAGAGAACCCAGTGATAAATCCAGACATCTACAGTGAACTCTTTTGACAAAGGTGCCAAGAACCTACATTCGGGAAAGGACAGTCTCTTCAATAAATGGGGCTGGGAAAACAGAATATCCATTTTTCATACAAAAGAATGCAACTAGAACTCTATCTCTTTCCATATACAAAATTAAATCAAAATGGAGTAGACTGAAGACTAAGACCTCAAAATATGAAGCTACTAAGAGAAAGTATTGGGGAAACTCTCCAGGACATTGGAATGGGCAAAGATTTCTTGAGTAATAAGCCACAAACCTAGGCAACCAAAGCAAAAATAGACAAATAGGATCTCATCAAGTTAAAAAGCTTCTGCACAGTAAAGGGAAAAGTCCACAAAGTGAAGAGAAAACCTACAGAATGAGAAAAAATATTTCCAAACTAGCCATCTGACAAGGGGTTAATAACCAGAATATAGAAGAGGCTCAAACTCTATATGAAAAATCTAATAATCCAATTTAAAAATGGGCAAAAGATCTGTATAGACATTTCTGGAAAGAAGACATACAAATGGCAAACAGGTATATGAAAAGGTGTTCAATATCATTGATCATCAGATAAATGCAAATCAAAACTACAGTGAGATAGCATCTCACTCCAGTTAAAATGGCTTTTTGTTTTCCCCAAAATTCAGGCCACAAGAAAGGCTGGCGAGGATTGCAAGCATCTGAGGAGTCATTCTATTTTTAAATTCACCTTCCAGTTATTTTCTTAAAACCATAAGCAAACATATAAACTAGTTGATCTTTCCAAATATTGTCCCATTACAAAAGCTTTCATTATTTTCCAGATTAAGCAGAAATCATTGAATAAAAGTAACTCCAAATTATTAAAAAATGAACAAAAAACCCAACTCCAATGAAGTAGAACATTTTTTTCCCAAGCAAAAAGAGTTGCAAGTTCATTCTTGAGATGAGTCAGACAAACCATTTGACTTTCTTCAAGACAAATCACAGGTAAACATGGATTTAGATTGCATCTGTTCTAGCAAACTTTTTATGCAGGTGAAAAGGGCCTACATAAATATCAGTTCAAAGGAGAGAAATATGCTTTGGATACACCAGGGAAGTTAGTTTGTTTCTGCAACAATGTCAGTAGGTTGAGTATTAGAAAGACCAAAGAATCTGTCATTCGTCACCTGGAAGGTCGAGGGAGAAACATCCACTGGAAACTGAAGATGAAAGAGACGAATTACTGCTCCTTTGATTTTATGAGCGTCCAGAGGCGAGAGTTACAAGCAGGCATTCCCTAGTGTAGACATTTGCCAGTTTATGCCCTTATGTTGCAATGAATCTTCAGAAGGACTAAGCATGGATGCTATTATTAAAGATAATTAAATCACTCTGAATTATGGCTTAGCCAGGGTTTTAGCTAACAGAATGGTCATCATAATGTCTGGAAGAAATGAATAGACGAGGATTGGTTGAATAAGGAATTCCACTGATTGGGTTTTTTGTTATTGTTCACTTCAAAAAGAAGCTTTCTGCAAATACTAGAAATTAAGACCCACTGTGCTTTATCTCTTAGTAGTGCCGCCTAACGGTGATCTGACCCATGTTCATTGCTGAGAAGCAGGAACTGATTTTCTTGTCTAGTTTTTCAAAAATCACATTTGCCAAAGTAATTGAATGAAAGGTTAATGGACAACAAACTTCCTCTTGCACTATAGTCACAGCTTACACAGGAAATAGCGTATTTTGTTTCTCTTTTTGCATTTCAATAAGGCAAAACCATTGATGTCTGAGGGACAGACAGAGAGCAGATTGGTTTCCAGGCCCTAAACAATAACCACAAAATGGCTTGAAATGAAAATGCAAGTTAAATATCACCATTATGACAAGAAAAAGGAGAGGTAATGGACCCAGCATCATCATTTATAGGAACAGTCATTTAAAATGTTCACATAAAGTACAGCTAGTCTGGAGTGCAAATGAGCAGGGAAAGGGTTTTTGGAATCCATCTGGATGCATGTGGAGTGCATTTGAAAGTGATGTTGTTTCAGACTAGATGTGTGTGTGTGTGTGTGTGTGTGTTTGTGTGTACAAATGGATGCCTGAGTCATATATATATCATATATATATATATATATACACACACATATATATATATGCATAGATGTGTATATGTATATCTACATATGTAAAGTAACAAGTATATTTGGCAAAATGAATGCAGTAGAAGAATGTGATTAATCATCATTTTTTATAATCCTTGTATCTTGAAAAATAACTCACTTGGCTGGATTATAGCATGGAGGAAATCCTTCAAAAGAATCCCAGGGACCTGCTACGTCTCTGTGAGTGTCAGTTTTATGTGTCAACTTGCCTAGGATATAGTACCAGTTATTTAATTGAAACAATAGTTTAGGTGTTGTTGTGAAGGTATTTTGTAGATGTGGTTAGTATCTATAATCAGTTGGCTTCGAATAGGAGATTGCCTTGATAATATGAGGTTCCTGATCCAATCAGTTGGTGACCTAAGAGTGAAAACTGAGATTTCCCAGAGAGGAAATTCTGTCTCAAGACGGTAGCATCAGTTCCTGCCTGAGTTTCTATCCTACTGACCACACCAATTTCAGACTTGCCAGGCCCTGCAATCAAACGAGCCAATTCCTTAAAATAAATCCCTTTAATTATTATATGCTTATATATGTATATACATATGTATGTCTATTTATATCTATCTTATTGGTCCTATGTCTCTGGAGAGACTTGACTGATACAGTCTCAGATAGCCTTCATATACTAGACAGTTCCAGTTTTCCTTGTACATTGCCTGATTTGAGTCTGAACTTTCAAAGATGTCACTTGATTTATATTTAAATTATTTCATATTCATTTAAACCCATATATTAAAATGTGGACGGAATTCTGATGAAAGTTTTCACTGGGGGAAAGTAGCTGAGGTAATGGAATGAAATTCCATACCATATTCTTCAGAGATCTGAAGCTGAGATGTCTTTCCTTGAGGTTTATGTTCTGATATAGAGACACACAGCAGATCCAACATAGTAATGCAATTTATTAATAGGTAGCTGTTAGACTCTGGATGCACAGAATTTAAGAGAAACACGATGCCATCAGTTTGCTTTCTTTTTCTTTTCTTTTCTTTCTTTTTTTTTTTTGTTTACACTGTCTCCCTGGTTGAAGTGCAGTGGCGCGATCTCAGCTCACTCAACTTCTGCCTCCTGGGTTCAAGCAATTCTCCTGCCTCAGCCTCCCAAGTAGCTGGGACTACAGGCATGAGCCATACCACCTGGCTAATTTTTTTGTAATTTTAGTAGAGACAGGGTTTTATCACGTTGGCCAGGCTGGTCTCAAACTCCTGTGCGCAAGTGATCCACCTGCCTTGGCCTCCCAATGTTCTGGGATTAAAGACATGAGCCAACATGCCTGGCATTCATTTTTTTTCCTCCCAGGTTCAAGTGATTCTCCCACCTCAGCCTCCCAGCAGCTGGGACTACAGGTGCGTGCCACCACATCAGGCTAATTTTTGTATTATCGGTTTTCTTTAAGTGAAAATAGATAGTAGGACAAGGATTTTGAATTTCTCGAGCAGTTTTGAATTCTTTGGTCTGAGGTATAGTTTTAAATTTTCTACCATTACTAATAGAAAAGAAAAATCTTAGTAGAAACGATCTAAAACCTGGATGATTTGTTAAATGAAAGAGCTAATTGCTGTTACTGAGGATCTGCAGTTTACCTGGCCACTGACTTTCAGACAAGCAGCTTCAGTATCCTGGAACAAAAATAAGGGTGCAGTTTGTCTCCAACACCCCCAAACCCCCACTTTTCCCGAGAGACAGGGAGGGGTCCTCTGGCTGGTGAGTTGAGGGGATGGCCAGACATTTTTTGGGATCAGCCTGCCTGCAGGATGGGTGTGTTCTGCCTGCCTTGCCCTCTCCAGGGCGCTAAGAGGCCTCGCACTGTGGAGGAAGCCAGCGATTGCTCAGTTCAGCGTGTGCCTGGCAGCCAAGTTCATTTCTCAAGTGCTAGGTGCCTTATGGCTGCACATGAAAGCTATGCCCAGAATTTATAGAAAGAAAGTGGAGTGGAACTGCCACTTTGGTCTCTATTGGTCATGTGGGTCTTATTCCTCAATTCATTTCTAACTCTTAAAATGAAAAAACAGAATCTCATTTAACTACCTAAAGTTCCAACGAAATCAACCCACCACTCCTTGAGCACCACACCGGACAGGGTTCTTGATTCAGCACAGTCATGGATTGGAAGAATCAATATTGTTAAAATGTCCATACTACTCAACACGATCTACAGATTTAATGTAATCCCTATCAAACTGTGAATGACATTCTTCATGGAAATAGAAGAGTTCTAAAATTTATGTGGAAGCACAAAAGACCCAGAATACCAACTCTGGTTAATTTAAGCAGAAGAAGAGTTTGTGGGAAAAGATCAGGAAGCCCCTGGGGACGGCTGAAAAACACTCGGGTAATGGTCCAGTGCAAGGGAAGCCAGGCAGCCAGAACCAAGGGTCCCCCACGGTCCCAGCCTGGTTAGAACCCCCACAGCCCAGGGCACAGGCAGTACCCCTGGACCTGGAATGCAGCCACAGCACCAACAGAAGGGAATCTAGACTGCCTCTCCTTTTCTGCTTCTGTCACTCCCAGGTTGCAAGCGCAGGCTGGGGCATCCTAGTTGCTGAGCTTAAGTCACCAATAAGCCACCTTAGGGACAGCAGGACCAAGCAAATAGCATTTGGGCCTTGACTTCTATAGACAGATGTCCCTGCATCCCACCAATCTTCAAACAGAGGACGAGCACTGAAAAAGATTTCAGTGCTCCACATTCATTCTTCATAGCTACTGTGTTATTGTGCCCACTTTACAAATTAAGAAGTTGAGCTTTAGAAAGGTTACCTGCCCTCTGTATAGCCACACAGCTAAAAAGCCATCTGACTCCATAACCCAAGCACTGAACTGCTCCAACAACTACCCTTGAGATCTTAATTTTCAAACAGCAAGTTGAGGGAGACAATTCATTGTACCATCTTAGCTCAGGCTGCCATAAAAAAATAGCATAGGCTGGGTAGCTTACCAACCAAAATTTATTTTCTCATAGTTCCAGGGGCCGAAAGTTTGAGACAAAGGTGCCAGCATGGTTGGGTTCTGGTGAAGGCCCTCTTCCTGGCTTGCAGACAGGGCCTTCTAGCTATATCCTGACAAGGAGAGAGACACAAGAAGCTCTTTCTCTTTTGTTTATTCTTATGAGGATACTCATTATACCAGATCGGCCCCCACCCTTATGACTTCATTTAACCCTAATTACATTTGTAAAGGCTCTATTTCCACGAAGTCACTTTGGGAGGTTAGGGCTTCATCAGATAAATTTTGGGATACATAATTGAGTCCAGAGCATATGTGACTGAGACCAACCCAAATGCCCATCAATGATAGACTGGATAAAGAAAATGTGGCACATATACACCATGGAATACTGTGCAGCCATAAAAAGGGATGAGTTCATGTCCTTTGCAGGGACATGGATGAAGCTGGAAACCATCATTCTCAGCAAACTGACACAGGAACAGAAAGCCAAACATGGTCTCACTCATAAGTGGGTGTTGAACAATGAGAACACATGGACACAGGGAGGGGAACATCATACACTGGGGCCTGTTGGGAGGTGGGGGACCAGGGGAGGTAGAGCATTAGGACAAATACCTAATGGATGCAGGACTTAAAACCTAGATGATGGGTTGATAGGTGCAGCAAACCACAATGGCACATGTATACCTATGTAACAGACGTGCACGTTCTGCACATGTGTCCCAGAACTTAAAATAAAATAAAACGAAAGACTTTCCTGCCAAAAACAAGAGATAGACTTTCCTGGTCTTGGTGGCTTTGCAAAACAATCTCAAAACATGCAGCTGATTTCCTAAAGGCTTTCCAACTTAGTATTTTTTTTTTTTCAACTTGGCAATAGCATTTTCTCACCAGATGTTTAAAAAAATCTCTTAACTTTGACCTGAGGATATGGATATATATTTGTTTGGGGATTAAAAGTGTTCTCTCCTCTCAGTTACTGAATCTTCTCTTCACTGTTCATCTGATGCTAAGGGCTTGCCATTTGATGTAGTGAGCTGGGGAGATTAGAAATTGTAAATCAAAGTCTAATCACACTTACCCCCAGAAAATCTGATGATCACAGAAAGTCTCCTCCCAAGCCCTAAAACTACCTCCTTGTATTTTCCTACTGTGGTTATGTTGCGTGTCTGATCATTTTAACAATAACTTACTCTCTTGAGCATGTCTGAAAACTTAAACCAGATGGAAACAGTTACATTTTAATTAACTCCCCCAAGAGTAGAAAGTCATGTTAATTAAAAAAAAAAAAACAAAACCAAAAACCCACCCTGCATTTTTCTGTCGTGGGATTTTTGCCTTCCATTTGCTCATCCCTGTGTTTTTGGAACTGAATCTGACACAGGTGAAGCCTGTGCAGGAGGCATCCTGAGTGCAGATGCAGTTGCAGGGTTACTCTCTAAGGAGACCCTCAGGATTTCCTTGGCTAGAGCCCCACTCAGAAACCTGAGACATCAACCCTTCTGAAAGGCCAGTGGGCCCCCGTGAAAGTGCTCCGACCACAGTATCCAAAGGGGATCAACCACCGCACCCAAGGCTGTGCCCACAGATGTCAGGGGAATGAGTAGAGGGAGGCAGGATCTACCAATCCATGAGCAGGAGTGGCAGGAATGGGCATCAGAGCCAGTCACAAGCTTCTGAGATGGCTCAGTCCACTTCCAGCTGTGATCCAGGGACAGAGCCAACCTTGCCAACTAAAAGTAGGGGGATGTAAGACATTAAGTTTAGCTATCTATAGTGTAGACT
Organism: Alouatta palliata; assembly: GCA_004027835.1. Classification (NCBI taxonomy): domain Eukaryota; kingdom Metazoa; phylum Chordata; class Mammalia; order Primates; family Atelidae; genus Alouatta; species Alouatta palliata. The sequence continues at coordinate 31,960 of PVKV010011027.1, forward strand.
GAAACAACGGTGTCTTAAGAAAAACAGGACTTTACTTTTCTCATCTAAGGAGAAGTCTATAGGTGGGAAAGCATAAAATTGGGATTCCATAAAGTAAGCAGGGACCCAGGCTCATCTATCTTTCTGTTTTGTCATTCTTAGTAGATAGCTTTGAATTTTGAGGTTGCTTCTTGGTCAGAAACCTGCTGCTGGAGTTACAGCTACAACACCCAAGCGCCAGGCAGGGAGAAGGGATACAAAGGACAAAAGGCATATATCAATAGAATTATCTTCTTCCTGTCTCTATCCTCCTTCTAGGAAAAATTTCCAGAATCTACAACTCTTGCTACTTATCCAACAACTTTTCTCTGCTTATGTGTCATAGGCCAGAACTTGGTTGTTCATGGACCAAAATGTGGCTACTCCTATCTTCAGGTGATGCTGAGAGAGATAGGTTTGTTTGTCTGTTTTTAAGCTGGACACATTGCCTCTTGAGAAAACGTTAGACACAATCAGTGTGCCTGGAGGGGTGGCTTGAAGAATTTCACCACATTGTCTTCTCTCCTAGTGCTATCATTTATGAAATTATCAAAACAAACTCTGGCTTACAAAGTTTGCCACGAGCTGGCCTCTGCCTACTTGTCCTAATTTTTTTTTTTCCCTTTTGGGACAGAGTCTGGCTCTGTTGCCCCAGCTGGAATGCAGTGACAGAATCTCGGCTCACTGCAACCTCTGCCTTCCTGGTTCAAGTGATTCTCCTGTCTCACTCTCCTGAGTAGCTGGGACTACAGATGCCTGGCACCAGGCCCAGCTAATTTTTGTATTTTTAGTAGAGATGGAGTTTCACCATATTGGCCAGGCTGGTCTCAAACTCCTGACCTCAGTGATCCACCTGCCTCGGCCTCCCATAGTGCTGGGATTACAGGTGTGAGTCACCATGCCCCACCCTAAATTTTATACTTTCTCTTTCTGTCTCTCTTTGTCTTTCTGAATTTTTGTATGGCTGGCTCCTTAAGTGTCACTTTTTTCAGAAAAGATGTTCCTTAAGCTTACTGCATCCCCCCCCCACCCCCCAGTCACTCTCTGATCACCCAGCCTACTTTATTTTCCTTCTGCAGCTTTCAACATGAGACACTGCTATGATCTGAACATTTATTTTCCTCTGAAATTCAAATGTTGAAATCTGATCACCAAGGTCATGGTGTTAGGAAGCAGGGCCTTTGCGAGGTGATTAGGTCCTGCGGCTGGAGCCCTCATGAATGGGATTAGTGCCTTGATGAAAGGGAGTCCAGAGAGCTGCCTTGTTCCTTCTACCAGTACGGATGCAGCAAGAAGGCATCGTCTATGAGGAATGGGTTCTTGTCAGACACGCGTCTACCGGTGCCTTGATTTTGGACTTCCTAGTCTCCAGAACTGTGAGATACAAATTTCTGTTAAGACCTACTATTTGATATCACAACAGGGACTGTAGTCAATAACAACTTAAGTGTACATTTTTAAATAACTAAAAGAGTGTAATTGGATTGTTTGTAACACAAAGGATGACTGAGAGATTGGATTTAAAGAACATGTAAAAAAAGAAAAAGAAATAGAAAAAAGGAAAATAGAATTTTCTTTACTTACAATTGAATACTACCTAGTCATAAAAAGAATGAAATAATGTTCTTTGCAGCAACATGGATAGAGCTGGAGATCATTATCTCAAGTGAATAGCTCAGAAAGTTAAATACTGCCTGTTCTCACTTATAAGTGGGAGCTAAATCTTGTGCACATAAGGGCCTAGAGAATGGAATAAAAGATATTGGGGACTTGGAAAGGTGGGAGTGGGAGGGGGTGAGGGCTGATAAATTACTTAATGGGTACAATGTATACTATTTGGGTGATGGCTACACTAAAATCCCAGGCTTTATCACTGCACACTTCAAAATAGTAACGAAATGAGGCTTGTGCCCCTGAATTATAAAAAATTAAAAATTGAAGGTGTTACTTGCACAAAAAAGAAAGGGAAAAGAAATATGATTCTGTCGTTTAAAAGCCTCCCAGGCTAAGGTATTTCTTTATAGCAGCCTGAACACGTGGCAGGCTTCTGCTCATTTGTCTGCAGTCTGTGCCCATCCCCCCCACCAGAATACAATCCCCTGGAGACAGCAGGCACCTGTGTGTCTTGTTCCCTGCTGATGACATCCAAAAATTTCTGGAGGAACATAAATTATGAGCTTACCTAAGTTTGAAAAGAAACCACTTTAAAACAAATCACTTCAATGGCAATTAACCTTTTAAGTGACAATGGATGAAGAACAACACCCCACTGCTCCACATTTATCTCCAGCTCCTGGTTCACATTTGGACCTCAACCGAATAGCAAATCAGTACCTGAACTGGACCTCCAGGGTTATTCTAAAATAGAAGGAACCTTGATTGCAAAATCTCAACAAGGCACAGCTCTACCGTGCACCTATGATCCATGATAGTGTGATTGATGTCTGTGGAGCGACAAGGTGAATACATCCTTGTGTGACAGTGACAAGTGGCACTATTGCATCCCTATTGCAGACAGTGGCAGTCCCTGGAGGGCTGGGGACTTAGAAAGTCATTCCAGGCCTGAGCCTTGGAGAGGCAGAAAGGAGGGTCAGGTTGGCAGCTGATCCAGTAGGCTGAGAAGCAACTGAGACTCATAGTCTTAAGTCACCCAAGAATATTCCTTAGAGGCAAATGTGAAGCTACCAACTTCCTCTCCCCAACTTCCTCTTCCTTTTGAATTGGAGAATGCCCTACCCAATCCTGGACCTCTCTTAGCCTGTCCCTTCTAGGGGCATATTTACATTTTTATTTTCTGTTCCTGAAGCCTGGTGACTTCATCATTAAACATTTGGTTTGGAAAAAGGTAAAATGCCTTTATCAGTCAGGGCTCTCCAGGGAACAGAACTAGTAGGGGATGTATGTATGTGTACACACACACAGGTACACGCACATGAGCATGCACACGCACACACACACACACACACACACACAGAATACCTCCCAGCCACACCTAGGCTAGTATTTGATTGAATAACTGGACACAGTCACACATCCAAATTGACACATAAAGCCAACCATCACGGTATCCCTGGGAATAGTCAGGATTTCACCAGATGCTCCACCCTCTCCACCTCCAAAGGGTAGGAGGACAGCCTCATGTTTATATTTCTACCTGATCGGACGTTCATATCCTTTGAACAAGAAGACGGGTGGCTCCTCACCTACTTCTATTGTGTACTTCGGACCACTAAGTGCAGTAATGGCTGTGCCACAAAGCTGCACCCTTGATAATGAAGACCCGAGAGAGAAACAGTGTCACTCTGCAGCTATGCGTCAGAACCGCTGTGTGCGTGCTAAAGTGCAGATTGCTGGACCCACACTCCTGAGTCAGAATATCTGCATTTGAGCAAGCTCCCCAGGTGACTCAGTTGCCCCGTAGAACTTGAGAATTGCTTCCATTCGTGAGGCAGTAATGGCCTTGTGGTTTTACCATCCAGCAAATCGCTCTCAGGCTGGGCTGGAAGGCATTCTTTTAGGGTAATTTTCCTAAGATATTTACAATTAATAATTCCATTTAAGCATTTTTTCCCTCTCTTTTAAAAAGTTTTTATTTTATTTTTTAGAGACGAGGGTCTTGCTTTGTCACCCACGTGAGGAGAGTACAGTGGTACAATCACAGCCCAACTGCTGCCTTAAAATCCTGTGCTCGAGCAATTTTCCAGCCTCAGCCTATTGAGTAGCTTGGACTCCAGGCATGTACCATCATACCTGGCTAATTAAAACTTTTTTTTTTTTTTTTTGTAGAGATGAGGGGGTCTCACCATCTTGCCCATGGTGGTCTCGAACTCCTGGGCTCAAGCAGTTCTCCTGCCTTGGCCTCCCAAACTGCTGGGATTACAGATGTGAGCCATCATGTCCAGCCATTCTCCCTCTTTACATCGAATTTCACAAAGCCAAATTGAATGATTTTGGTTCATTTAATTATCTAGAAGTCAACCTCCTATTCTCGCCTGGGAGATGAATGTGGGCAAGACACACAGTAGCTCCTCTTATCTGTGGGGAGTGTTTCAAGACCCCTATAGGATGCCTGAAACTAGATAGTACCACATTTTTATGTTTCATCCAATACATACATAGTTATGATAAAGCTTAGTTTGTAAATTAGGCACAGTAAGAGATTTATAATAATAAAATAGAATAAGTATAATAACATTTTATGTTTTATCCAATACATACATAGCTATGATAAAGCTTAGTTTGTAAATTAGGCACAGTAAGAGATTTATAATAATAAAATAGAACAAGTATAACAATATATTGTAATAATAAGTTATGAGAATGTGGTCTTTCTTTCAAAATATCTTATTGTACTGTACTCACCTTTCTTCTTCTTGTGCTCTATTAACCTGATAACTGAGACAGCTGCTAAGGGGGTAAGGGTGAGTAGACAGTGTGGAGACACTGGACAAAAGGCTGATTCACATCCTAGGTGGGAAGGAGCAAGACAGCACGAGATTTCATCACACTACTCAGAATGGCATGTAGTTTAAAATTTATGAATTATTTCTGGAACTTTTCATATAATATTTTGAACTGTAGTTGGCTGCAGATAACTGAAACCGTGGAAAGTGAAATTGTAGGTGGAGGGAACCATGCTAGTCAGTGGAAAACGCACTCATCTTCATCTCTGCATGGCTCCTTTGCAGCTGCAAGAGTTGTGCTGGACAGCCAGTGCCTTTTCGGGGGAGAGCATGTGCTCACTTTATTCCCCTTGTATTCTATGAAGTCTCTTCTTTGTGGGAACTCCTTTCACCACGTGTTGAGAGCTGCCTAGTTTGACTGCTCAGAACCTAAAAGCCCAAATTCCACAGTTTGTGTGTAATTCCCGTGTTTATTTAACATGCCATTCAATGTATTTCAATGTAACATGCATTTATTACATATCTACTGTGTAAGCATTATGCTAGACTCTGGTATAAGAGGGTGAAATAGATACAAAGTTAAGTAAAAGGAGGCTCCTGCTGTGTAAGAGCTGTCAACTTATTGGAAGAGACATAATTAAACAACTAATTATGGTGCAAGGAAATACAAAGTAAAGGCTGAAATGGAGGTACAGCAACATTTGAGGAGTGATTCAAACAGAGGCGGGAGAGGCTACTCCGAGGTAGTGTCATCGCTGCAGGACCAGGAGGGGAAACAAGCTGTCTATAAAGCAAATGGACTCCCATAAGGGAAAGCAGGGGGAATGATCAGTGTGGAAAGCATTCCATGCATGAAGATGAGTCTGCATTTCTGTTGCAGGTTTTAGCTCATAAATCTGAGGACAGTGGAGATGGTGTCCCTGCTAATGTGCTTTACAAATCTCAACCTCAGGACCTGGAGCCCCCAGGTTGTCAAATGAGCACCATTCACTGTGCAAACAGCCATCATCACCAAAACTCTAGGTCAGCCATCTCAGCTCTTCTCTTGCTCTCAGAAGCAGCTAGTGTGCGTCTATAAACTACAAGAGCTGATAAATGAGGCAAGAACTGCAAAGCTCCCAAAATCAGTTTAATCTCACTCCAGCTTTACTCGTTTGCCATAACCCAAACTATTATCTAAGAATCACCCTCAAATACTCTGTAAGCCCTGCTGGGGGCTGCAAAAGCTCCATAATGTTGCTCAGCCTCCAGAGCTTGGGGACATAGAGAGTACTCTGTGGTCATACCACACACATCCTCTCACTCACAGTGATGCCTTTAGGGGCTCCATGCTGAAAAGTCCTCCCTTGGTCATATTCCCTCTCTCTTACAGAGACCTACGTGCTCAGTCTTTTGTGTTCCAGTTCCCTGGTCTGTTTCCTACCTCCTCTCACTCACAGTGATGCCTTTAGGGGTTCCATGCTGAAAGGTCCTCCCTTGGTCATATTCCCTCTCTCTTACGGAGACCTACATGCTCAGTCTTTTGTGTTCCAGTTCCCTGGTCTGTTTCCTACCTCCTTTGAAGGTACCACATGCAGACATATAAATCATATGACCTTGTAGGTGGGCTTTGTTTGGAAAGCAACTGAAGCACAGCGAACTACATAGAGATTCATTTCTGCAGCCCCAGCAATCATGCTGTCATGTGCTCTTTGGGGCTGGCTTAGTAACTTTGTAATTTGTGTGAGCTGTGCTGTGTATACTCCAGATTCTCACTTCTGCCAGAACCAAGAATGTTCAGACATTACAATGATGTGATTTTTTTAGTCTGGAAAACTCAAGCAAGCAAGTGAGTTTTAGTGAGACTCAACTAAAACTTGCTTGAGCTAAAAATGAACTCACTGGCTTATGTGATACAGAAATTCAGGGATCAGTCTGGGCTCCCAGCTCTGCTTCCTTCTCTATTCTTAGACTGGCTCTTCTATTAAGTGGCAGCTCCCAGCTTACATGGTCCTCACTGCTCCCAATCCCAAGCATCCACTATAACAGATGCACAGGAAGACTGTGCATCTGCTCTGGCCACATGGCTATCTTTGTGACCAATCCCTGTGGACAGAGAAGGCAGTTCTGGGTCATCTCATCACTAAGGAGCAGGCAAGGCAGTGTAAGTACCTGACAGGAGGGGAAGGACAGTGCCCAAAAGAAGCAAGTGTCTTAGATAGACAACCTGTGACCTCCGTATCGCCTGGGTTCTGTCCTCCAAAGTAACAGGTGCTTCTAATATTTGATGCAGGGTGTGAATGCTTTGCCTGAGGCTTGGGAATGGCATTCTTCTGATTCCCTACCCTCCTCTTCCAAGTGACTTCAGTCTTTCAAGGGACTCTGGGTTCATGGCACATCCGACTCACAGAGGGAAGAGTTTTCAACCCCAGGTCCCTGCACTGGCTCTAAAGTCAGGCATGACTCTGAATACAGCAGAACAAGAGCTCTCCTGGTTGTCCAACTGATTTTTCAGCTTCAGTCCTGTTAACCTATTACTATCCCTTAGAACATTGAAGAATGCACACCAGCATGTTACATCTACCTGCTTAATTTCCATTTGAGAGATTTATGTGTGAGACTGGGCACATTATTACCCTTGTGTGGGCACTCAGCAGTGTTTTTGAATTAAGGTTGATTATATGGACAGCCACCTACACAAATTGCTTAAAAGTCATTAATTCATGGTTAGCATTAACTTGTTTGATGGTTATCATCAAACGCCAGTCAGAAAGCGCTATCAGCTCATTTCAGGGAGGATGGGGACATGTTTCTCCCAGCATTTCTGCATGATGAATTACCTCGGGATGGGTTTTTAAAGTGTGGTCCCCTGTACCATCTGCTCCTCAGGTACCTGAGGAATCAGTTGAAAGTGCGTATCCCTAGAGTCACGTAAATTGAATCACACTCTCTGGGGATGGGGCCCGGGAATCTACATTTTCAGACATGCACCCCAGTTGCTCCTTCTGTTCACTCAAGTTTGAGAACCTTGTTCTGGAGTTTCCATAGTGCTATTCTGTGGCTGTTTCAAAGTGTGGAAGAAAAGCAAGGGGCGACTTTGTGGGCACTGAGAGATGTCTGGCTCACCAGGAAGTTGCTTTGCTGCATGCACAGCCAGGCAATTGCAAAATCAAGAATAAGGAAGGGGCCGGGCGCGGTGGCTCACGCCTGTAATCCCAGCACTTTGGGAGGCCAAGGCAGGCGGATCACGAGGTCAAGAGATAGAGACCATCCTGGCCAACATGGTGAAACCCCGTCTCTACTAAAAGTACAAAAAATGAGCCGGGTGTGGTGGTGCGCGCCTGTAGTCCCAGCTACTTGGGAGGCTGAGGCAGGAGAATTGCTTGAAACCGGAAAACGGAAGTTGCGGTGAGCCGGGATCGCGCCACTGCGCTCCAGCCTGGCGACAGAGCAAGACTCTGTCTCAAAAAAAAAAAAAAGAATAAGGAAGGTCAGAGAAGAAAGAATTTGTACAAACGTATGTGGCAACACAGTAGAACCGAGTAAACACAGTGCGTTTTGTGTCGACTTTGTAGCTGATGGGAGATTAAAGGTTTGGACTCTGTTGTATCGCAGGATCTTCCAATCAGATCAATGTGGAGGAGCCAGAAAGCCTAGTGTTAATTAGAGCAGAGCACCTCAGACTTGAGGGGGTGGATCATTATACCCTGGGGGGCTTGTTAAATCACTACATCATACTTCTGAGCTTCACCCCCAAAGATCTGGATTCAGTAACTTTGGGGAGGAGCCCAGCGTGTGATATTTTTAAAAACCTCCTAAGTGGTACCCATGCTGCCTTAAGTAGGTCACCTTTGGAGTATTGAGATAGGAGAGGCTTAGTCAGCCTGCAGGACTGGCCACGCCTCCTTCCCCATCACCCAGCTCAGGAAATGCACACACATCTTTCCGGAGTTCTGCTGGGGACCAACAAGAGGATTTGCCACATTCTTATGTTGTGCTTGTCACTATGTGTAGCATTTTACTATATCTTTTTAAGCTCAGATTGTCTGAAATTTCAGACATTTTCAACCCCTGTGCTCAGCTGCTTTAACAAGAAACAGCTGGGCCCAGGTGTGGGGTCGGGGCACAACTGTTGATGAAGGGAAGAGAGCTCTTGATCTGAACAGGATGGCTTGTCTTTTGGGGGTTTAGAGGAGGAAAAAAAAGATGTTTTCCCTCTACCTTCCAAAGTTCTCTGCTCAGGCTCTGGAAATGAAACTGACAAAGATGAATTAACAAGAGAAAAACAAACAGAACTTATTAACATGGCCATCGTGCATACCCATGGGAGGAACTCAGTCATGTGTAAAATCAAAGGGGTGGCTGAAACTTGGGGCTTAGATCACATCTGAACAAAAAACAATACACTTATAGAGATGTGACAAGACAAAGGCAAATGAGTTTAGGCTTCCAAGGGCAGCAAACCGTGGAAAAGTGAATATATGGGGAAAACTACTGGAAGATGAGGGTTATTCTAATAAGATTTGTCATGTAGATTCCTGGTACCATCTCTGGGCTGATAAGAGTCTAGAGTCATCTCTAGTGATTCAGAGTCCAAGCCTTCTCTTAGGCAAATGTCAGGGAGGACGGAGAGCTTTTATGGCATCTGCTGTTTCTTGAGTGTCTTCAGCTCAAAATAATCCTTGGGCTAAAGTGGCAAGTTTTGAAATAATCTATTCTGATCCCTTACAGGAACTTTGCTTCCTCTCCCCACCCCCTTCTCCTTCTTCCTCTTCCTCTCTTTCTCTCTCAGCCCAATCTGGGTTTTCTCTCTCCGGCCTCTCTGTGACTAGAGACAACACAGTGTTTTTTTCTGAAGATGAGCATCTTCCCTCTCTCCCCAGTCTACTTGCTCCATGAAGGATTGTACCTAAACTGGGTTTCTGGAGCAGGTGAGATAAAGACATTAAAGTGCATGCCAGAGCTCATATTCTGCATGAATCTTAGACCATGGGAAGATCTTAGTGATTATTTCCAGGCAGTACTCCTGCACATTCTACATTTTTTGTTGATTTCAGACTTTGCTAATTGATCTCTGTACTTTTTTCACCAGCCTTGGACACAGCTTCATAAACTTCAATACAATACAGAAGCAGCTGAGTTTGGATGTTTTAGAATAAAGATTCTTTATATTCTAGATCTAGTAAACTTCAGATTTTACTTTAGGGAGACATAAAGACTCAGAAAGGAGAAGTAACTTACTCAAGGCACAGAGCTTGGTCTGGAAATCCAGGTACCCTGGCTCTAAGCCTGATATTTTTGTCTTACCCTAGTAAATGATCAGTTTTAAAGAATATAGAAAGCTTGGAATTGTACCATAAATTTTAACAGCTAAAATATAAATTTTATGTAATATAGTCTTTTTTTTTCTATATGCCTGGAAATTTCTTAAGTGTTATGGAAATTGTAAAGGACTGAGTATGTAAATAGCCATTGTTAAATGGTGAGTCTAAAAATTGACAACCTGTTCACTTTTAAGAATAATTAGCAGATTGTTTGATTCTGTGCTATTTATATTTTGGGGTTGTAACTAGTGATTCATTTATTTCACTGAGCAAGGAGGAACAAGACAGCTTGATCTGCAAATATTCTGGTGTCTGGCATTTGCAAAGAATGAAAATAGAGTATGTATCACTTTGCTGAACTCTTGTCCCCTACACTATTTTTATGTACTAACAGCCCTGAATGAGTATGCTTGCTATTGTTCCCATTGAACTTACACCTCTCACACTGGGAGTTGCGTTTGTTATGGCCATTCACCAAAAGGCATGTAGTGCTGTGTCCACAGTGGTGCAATGGCCAAGTCCAATGTAGAAGTCAAGGTCGGTAGACCTCTCATTCTTCATGCAGTTTCCTGGGCTTCTGGTTCTTATACTGAATGCTACCTGATGTAGTTTCAGTTATCATCAGATATCAGGAGGAAGGATTTGGAATAAATTCAGTGGACGTCATTCCCAGTAGAGGTGGCAAGAAGTCATAGTTGAGATACTGCCTCATGCCTGATACCAGCTCCCCTGCTAACAACCCACTTCTTCTTTCTCATTTAATCCTGTCCCTCCTTCTCCTCTCTCTGTAGTTGTTATTTCTTTGCCAAGCCCTCAAACTGGATGAATTTATAACTTCAATAATATGGTAAATAACCTGAAGTTATTTTGCCCAGGGAAGGTGTATAAAGTAAGCTGCATAATTTTCATTCATGTTTACCCATGAGCAACCCATCTGCTTACTCATCATTGCTTTTGGAATTTTGGCCCTGATGTTGGAAAAGTGCTCAGATTAATTTTAACTTAAGGGATAATTAAGTCCATAAAATGTGTGTTTGTTGCTCTTTAGTTGAAAGTAGTAAGAAGAGTAGAAAATTGGAAAATGAAGTGGAAATGTTCTAGAAAATTAGCTCAAAGTAGATATGTTAAAAACTCTGAAGGGAATATTAAGATATAATTTCCTAAGACAACTTCTGAACAAGAAAATAGACCAGACAACGTCAATTTGAAAAAGAATCTTCTTATTGAAGAAAACATATTTTGACTTTCTTTTCATTTATTCCTAGTTTTCCAATAAAATGCTGTATATGTAATGTTATTAAATGTAATTATTATATATACTTATATATACACACCAAGAGACCTACTGGGAAAAATTTGGATGATAAGGCAGTCAAGAACTTACAGATTGTCTATTAAAATTTTAAATTCACTTATAGAAGAGTTGTATGAATAAATGTAAATGGATTCTTTATTTGGACTTGAATAAATTAGAAAGAATTTAGAATTCAAACTGGAAAATAATTTTTTTTCTTCCCTTTAGGTTGAATTGACTTGCTCTGAATTGAGCCCTGCATAGCCCCATACTGTATGTGTTAGTTTGTACCTCTCAAATCACTTTCTCATCCTTATAGCCTTGGATCTTTCTGCAATTCTGGATCATGCAATGCACTGGTTGTTTTTTCACTTCATGTTGCAGATGAGAAAACAGTAGTTCAGCGAGGCTGATGATTTGTTCAGCATGAAGCAACTGGTAGTGGCAAAGCTGGAAATTCAATTCGGGTCAAACACCTTTTGTTTGTGACTAACAAGTATTGAATGTGTGCTCTGGGATGGGTGCTGGGGCCAAAGGCAGTGAAGTCAGTCCCTGGCTACAGAGAGCTCTCAACAACAGGGGAAGTTCTGCATACATAGACTGTGTGAAACCAACGTTTCCCAGACCTGGGGGATGGCTGAAGTGAGCGGGTTGAATAAGGTGGGGAGTGGGAGGGATTAGAGAGTTGGAAAACAGAGAGCCAAGGAAGGGGGTGCAAATGTCCTGAGGTTGGAAGACACGAATATGGCTCCTTACCCACAACTTTGTGCCTTTTGAACACTTTCACTCACCAACACATGAAATTATGATTGAAATCTATTTTTATTTTGTTGGCACTCCAAACTATACAATGGAATCCCTACAAACTGGAATCCCTTATCAACTTAACAAAGATGAATTCTCATGGGACCTACCTGTATAATTAGACTTAGACTTCTGGTTCTTATTGATGCTGTCAATGAGGAAAATTTGTCCTTTTGTAAAGTTTCAGTTGAATTTTTGCATTATTTTCTTTGACATAAGAAGGTAAAACCTATCCAAGAAGAATATCGGAAAACTCACATCTGTCCTTTTTCATTAGTAACACAGTTTGAATAATGTGATGTACTGACTGTTTTGTGGCAGAACCACAAAAACATTATAAATTATATTTAAAAATTATAATGAAATCACTGTCAAGTTTTTTTGGTTCAATATTTCCTGAACAGCAGGTGATAACATTCAAAATATTGGTGTATGCAATTTTTTCTGGGCTCTGCCAGATGATTAATGGTTTGGCCTTGATTTGAATTGCGAAAGAGGTATAAGGCAAGATCAATTATGGGTGTACTTGGACTTCATTATCAAAGAACAATCAGTAAATTCAGCTCTGTTCTCTGAATGTATATGAAGGGAGAGAGGGGGTAGAGTGTGAGGAAGGAATGATCTGGGCAAGTCAGCTACCTGTGCACAAATGGGGCTTGCTGTGACAATGTCTTCTAATTGAATCAGTATTACAACACAAGCTCCTGGCCTTTTTAGTAGCTTCATTTATTTTCCTGGTTACAAAAACATGTATCCTCACTGTTAAAAATGCATATGCTATGAAATGTCTCACTTGGAAAGTAAGAATTGTCTGGAATCATTGTCTTTCTCCCTCATCTTGGAGAAAACCACCATAGAGTTGGGTATTCCTTCTGTGCTGGTACTAACACTCATTTATCTGTTAACAGAGAAAACATCCAATAATACATGGTGAGCTTGATTTGTGGCCTAATCTCTCTAGGCATTAAAAGAAAACCAACCCACATGCACCTGGGCTGCCTTACGGTCAGACTGTGTCCCTGGCTGGCAGCTGGCCTTGCCCCCAGGTCCACTGTCCTTTAGGAAGGCCTTTTTTGGATGTTATAGTAGGATTGATCAGGAATAGCAGTTTCCTGAACTGCAGTCATTTAAATGTGCCTTGTCTATAAATGGAGGTAATAATAATTCCTACACCATAAAATTACGCTTGTGAGGATATGAAACTATTTACATAAAGCACTTAGTCCAGCGCCTGCTATGTTGTAAACTCCCCAGTAAATGACAGTTTATATTCCCTTACTAGATGTGCACATTCCTGAGGACAGGGTGCTGGCTGTTTTCCCTTCTGCCTCCCAAGGTCAGAGATTGGCCCACCAAGGTTGTCAATAAATATCTGTTTGAAGGGATGGATTCCTTCTAGTTACCTCCTGTATTAGTCCATTTTCATACCACTATGAAGAGATACCCAATTCTGGGTAATTTATATAAAAATAGAGGTTTAATGGACTCATAGTTCCACATAGCTGGGGAGGCCTCACAATCGTGGTGGAAGGTGAAGGAGGAGCAAAGGCATGTCTTACACGGCGGCAGGCAAGAGTACATGTGCAGGGGAACTGCCCTTCATAAACCATCAGATCTTGTGAGACTTACTCACTATCATGAGAATAGCATGGGAAAATCCACCCCCATGATTCAATTATCTCCCACCAGGTCCCTCCCATGACATGTGGGGATTATGGGAGCTACAGTGCAAGGTGAGATTTGGGTGGGGACACAGCCAAACCATATCACCTCCATTGAGCTTACTGACCAGGGGTCCATCAAGACCCCTTTAAGACCACATCTGTGCTTCACACTGGAAGAAGAATCTGGAAAAAAGAGTTAAAGGTTCAGAGAAGACAGAGCCTGCAGTAAGGCTGGGAAGCTGCCAGGCAGGTCCTGCTGCTAAAGAGGGGCCATGCCCCAGGGGCTGGGGGCGGAGTCCGTGGACGGCTCTTCCTGTCTCAGGTGGACCTGGCCATGCTTCTGGTCAACAGGATGGCATTTGGGAAGAAGAACTGGATGCGATATGAGAGGACAAACTGGAACCTCCCAGCCAGTAGTTCAGCCTCTTTTTTCACCTTGCTTAACCACGATAACTTCCTGAAAATAACAGCTGCTGCTCCACTTCTCCCTTTCAGCTCTTGTGCAGATTTCTCCTCTGGCCAACTTTACATCAGATCCATATACAGAGAACACATTCTAGGAAATGTCCCTGCTCAGCCAAACTGAGTCAGTCCGTGAGCCGCCATCAAAACCCATTCCTGTGTTTGTTGGAGTAAAACACTAAGGCCCCTCAGTCTTTGAGCTGCTAATGAATCCCATGGATTTTTGCTGGGATGTTCAGAATAGTTTTCACCAGCCAGCTATACCAGGTTAGATCTCTTCAATCCCATGCACAGAGGGGCCTGCTGCCCAGGATAGATATGCACAGGCACCCATTGTGTGGGGCCATCATCTCCTGGCCTAATGATGTTGAAGGTTATTAGCTGTTGTAGCAGGCAAGGTCTCCTGGGATTTCTCTGGTCTATAATTGGCTTTTACTGTTGTGGGTTCTGTGAGTGTCACAAATAATGAGGTGACATTTGGGTATGACATGGCATCATTAGAGGACTGGTAATGCAGATTATGAACATGCATTCTAGTAAGGAAGATTAATAAATCAAGTAGAAAAATGCTTGAGAATAATAAGAGTCAAGTCTAAATATATACTCTTTTGGTGTATATTAATGCCAGCAATTAATAATTTATGGCCCTGTCCTCCATGGGGCTTGCATGTCCCCTGCTAAAATAGTGTTTCTCAGGCCACTGGAAAAACCCATGGTGAGTGTTAGTTAAGAAGTCTGAAGACCATTTGTGTCACTTACAGTGTTGGGTGGGATACAGATTAGTTCATCAGGAGTGGGAGGAAGGGCATGTAATAGCCTAGCTTTCCAAAACAGAATTATTCTGAGCACATTTTCATGTGCCCCTACATGATTCCAACAATATTATGTTTCCCCCCCCACAAAATAGCAATTTATAACAGTCGTTAAATTGCTATGACACATGAGTGAGCAGCATTCCCCCCACCCCAAGAAACACTGCAAGCTGTATATTTTAACAGCTTGGTTGGTTCTCAGGAACCAACCAATGCAAATAGCTGTCTCTGGCTGTAGAAGTTCTTTTTCTCAGGCACTAGGTATTTATGAGATTGAACAGCTCTGCTCATTATAAATTTCAGAACTTTTAGCACCAATGTTCATAGTTTGCAGGTGATAAGAAAGGAGAGGCTGGGAGAAACGCTAGTGGGTTGTTTGCTATGTGCCAGGCTTTTCCATATAAATAGTTTCAAATATCTTATCCCTGCTTTCATCCTCCATCCTATGCCAGTGTTTCGTATCCCAGTGATAACCTTGTTATCAAAAGCAGAACATCTATTAACGCTGGTCCCTGCCTGTCCCTGTCTGCCTCCATCTGTCATTCCTTGTGTATCTTTTTTGTCTTCACCTCTATCTCTTTTTGCTTGAGCAATGTCTAAAAATCTCTCCTTACCTTTAACTTAAAAAAAAATAGTGTTATTACTTTTTGGAGACAGAGTTTCACTCTGTCGCCCAGGCTGGAGTACAGTGGCTGGGCACTACCGCTGCAGATCTCGGTTCACTGCAACCACCGCCTCCCAGGTTCAAGCAATTCTTCTACCTCAGACTCCTGAGTAGCTGGGACTACAGGCGCACGCCACCACACCTGGCTAATATTTTGCATTTTAGTGGAGACAGGGTTTCACTGTGTTGCCCAGGCTGGTCTTGAACTCCTGAGCTCAGGCAATCCATCCGCCTCAGCCTTCCAAAGTGCTGAGATTACAGGCATGAACCACTGTGCCTGGCCGCCTTTAACTTTCTTTATATTGACAGATAATATGTATACAGCACAGAAAAGTATGTGAATCATAAGAGCTCAGCTTGGCATTTTCCTAAACCCTAACCAGCATCGTAGATGCCCCTTCCTATTCCTTTCTAATGACTATCTCTCCCCATGGCCAGCCCCTCTCTGGACTCCTAACAGCGTTGATTCATTGGCCTGATTTTGTAGTTCATATGAATGGAGTCACGTGGCTGCTTTCACTCAGCGTTTTGTTTGTGAGGCTTGGCCATGCTGTGTGTAGTTGTAAATTGCTCATTCTCGTTGCTGGACTCTGTGTCATTTCACTCATGTTCCACAGCTTATCCATTCTACTGTCACTGGGCGTTTCTGGCCAGTTAAGGGTAGTGCTCCTAGGAACCTTCTAGTATATATCTTCTGTTGAACATAAGCCCGCATTTCTGTGGATTATATACCTAGAAGAAGAAATGCTGGCTTCCTTTATTGTAAGTGTTGCCTGTTTGTCAATCGCCTTAGTCCTCATTGAAATGAAAAGGGATTCTTGAGAGATGTTTATGCCATAAACTCAGGTGTGTAAAAAACAGACTTTTATTTTTAAAATTTAAACCTAATTTTATGCTCCAGAACTGGGAAAAATCCCGTTTTAGTCATTTTTTGATTCTCCCACTTCCAATGTGGTAACCAGATCAGACGAGAGAGGAAAGGGTCTCTAGCCTTGTTTGTTCCCAAGCTGACAGTGTTCAGGCTCAAAGGGTTTTCTGCGCTATGCTTGGCATATGGGAGTCTCGGGAGCCTGGGACCCTTGACAGCATTGAGATATCCTTCTGGGTCCTTCCTGGGTGTGGCTTTGTCTGTGGGGAGCCATTATCTCTGCTGCTCTCAGGAAAATTCCTTCCCTTCTCTTCCCTCCCCCTTCTCTTCTTCTCTTCCTCTCTCTCTCTCTCTTTCTTTCTTTCCTTTCTTCAGGATCTCATGCTCTGTTGCTCAGACTGGAGTGCACTGGTGCAATTATAGCTCACTGCAGCCTCAAACTCCTGGGCTTAAGTTACCTTCCAGCCTCAGCCTCCTGAGTGGTTAGGACAACAGGGTGTACCACAAAGCCTGGCTAATTTTTTTTTTTTTTTTTTTTTTTTTTGTAGAGACGAGGTCTTGCTGTGTTGCCCAGGCTGGTCTTGAACTCCTAGCCCGAAGAGATCTTCCCACCTTGGCCTCCCAAAGTGCTAGGGTTGCAGCCATGAGCCACCACACCCAGCCTCTCTTCTTTTTCAGTGGGAAAACACTCTGTATCATGTGGCTTTTCAGAGTCCCTCTTGCCTCTTCCTCAAGCTCTGCCCAACTCTGTGGGCTCAGGATTTTGGAGAATAAATGTCCAGAAGTCTTGCAGGCTGGTTGCATTCTGCCTTAGCATATTCCTGGCCTGAATATTAAACACAGAACCTGCAACCATCAATGGGAAAAAGTGCCAGTTCAGGAGAAAAATATAAATTATCTCAAAGTCTCCCAGCTCTCTGCTTGGCTAACATGTTGGGCAAAGGGGTGACACTGGTGACATAGGCTGACGCTTAACACAGCTGCTTGCTGTGTGGCCTGAGAGGCCACCTGGGTATCACCTGAGGATGGTGGTTTCTCTCTTACAGGACTGTTGTGACCCCATGTTTGTTCTGTCTCAGGAAGTGGAGAAAGAGTCTTGGGTGGAAAGGAGGGAGGTAGGAGAGACTGAGAAGAAAGGAAGAGATGGACAGAGGTTGTTATGGGGACACAGGCCCCAAGAGATCCTTGGGGTGAAGATACACTGTCAAAATAGAGCAGTTACCAATCTCAGGCACATGTGGAAGTGGCTGATGCATTAACAGAGCAGCAGGGATGAGGGCTCCACATCCTGAGACAGCAGCAAGTCACATGAGAACACTCACCTTGTGTTCCTTTCCTGTGGCTGCAGGGGCAAAGTGCCACAAACTGTGGGGGAAGCGGGCTTAAAACAGCAGTGCTGTATTCCCTCACAGTCCTGTTGTCTACAAGTCCCATTTGAGGTTTTGGTGGCAGGGCTCTGTTCCCTCTGCAGGCTCTGAAGGAGGATCCTTCCTTGTCTCTTCCGAGTTTCCAGGGGTGGCTGGCAAGCCTTGGAGTCCCTTTGCTTGTGGTGGCATTTCTCCGGTTTCCACCTGTCTTCACATGGCTGTCTTCCCTCTGCGTGTGCTGTGCTTTCTTTTCTCAGAAGAATACAGTCCCTTGGATTAGGGCTTAGCCTACTCCAAATGGCCTTGTCTTACTACTAGTTACATTTGCAAAGATCGTATTTCCAAATAAGGTCACATTCTGAGGTTTGGGGCATACATAAATTTTGGGGAATGCTGTTCAGCCCAATATACCCCTGAAAATAATTGACATGATTGGAGGTCGTTATCAGTTAAGTTCTCCCGAAACACCCATAGTTTTTCTCATTTTTCTTTTCTATCTTGATAGGAATGAATTTGAGGGTCCTTTCCCCCTTTCTTTTTTCTTTTCCTTCTTTTTTTACATTTTCTTAATGACACCAAAGCCAGGACTTATTTCCGTAATTCATAACTCCCTCCAGAATTCATAGATTTGAGAATTTCATCAGCTTTCTGAGGGCTGTGACATTTCTTCCCCTCCCCTCACTGGGATTTCCCTCCTGTTTCCTCCATTGCTTGTCCCTCTCCATGACACTGGCTTGATTTTTGTCCTTTTCACCCAGGCCTTGATAACTGCTTGGGGTGCCTGCCTGCCTTCTAACATCGGCATCCTCATTTCCCCTCACTTTTGGAAAAGAGGAAACATGATCAGGCATGGTGGCTCATGCCTGTAATCCCAGCATTTTGGGAGACTGAGGTGGGCAGGTCACCAGCTCAGGAGTTCAAGACCAGTCTGGCCAACATAGTGAGACCCCATTTGTATTTTTGTAAAAATACAAGAAAATTAGCCAGGGATGGTGATGGGCTGCTGCAATACCAGCTACTCAGGAGGCTGAGGCAGGAGAATCGCTTGAACCCAGGAGGCAGAAGTTGCAGTGAGGTGAGATTGCGCCACTGCATTCCATCCTGGGCAACAGTGCCAGATTTGCTGGGGATCACATACAGCAAAGGGAATAATTCACAGAGTGCACTGGCCAGGGCCCAGCAGGAAGCAGAGAGGCTTACACAGAGTCACTGAGCAGTACTTAATAAAGAGGCTATTTATAGTGGTGTGGGCAGGATTAGGAGAAAATAGCAGGGGATGGTACAGGACCCTAGAGTTGCTCCTACCAGCCCTTGGCGTGAGGGTCAAGGGGAGGGAGTGCTTACAGGAACCCAGAGGGAGGAGCTAAAGCTGGAGGAGAGGACCTCCCACAAGGACATGGCCCAAGGTAGAGGGAGCCAGTCAAACTGCAGAGACTGCAAACGGGCCAAGGGACACAGGCATCTGATATGGTTTGGCTGTGTCCCCACCCAAATCTCATCTTGAATTCCCATGTGTTGTGGGAGGGACCTGGTGGGAGATGATTGAATTATGGGACGAGTCTTTCCTGTGCTGTTCTTTTAATAGTGAATGGGTCTCAGGAGACCTGATGGTTTTAAAAAATGGGAGTTGCCCTGGACAAGCTCTCTCTCTGCCTGGCTGGCATCCACGTAAGGTGTGACTTGCTCCTTCTTACCTTCCACCATGATTATGAGGTTTTCCTAGCCACGTGGAAAGTCCAATTAAATCTCTTTCTTTTGTAAATTTCTGTCTTTATCTGCAGCATAAAAATGGACTAACACAGCGTCTCAGCTTCACTTTTCTCCCTTTCTCTGCTTCCTAGCAGTGCCTCTTGGGGCGGAACTAAGTGGACATCCAGCTGATGCAGCTTAGAGTAGTGATAAGGAAAGGGCAGGTCTGAAGGAGTCAATAAAAACTATACAGACACAAAGCTGAGATCCTGCTCCTGGGTGAATGTGGGGTGAAGAGGGCTTGGCTTGCTAGCTTTCTGTCTGAATGGCTCTGAAACAAGCCCAGAGAGCGGGCAGTTGAGTCCATGCCACCTAAAAAGCCCATTTGCAACTAACAAATTGCAGTTCATTACAGGGGAATTTCTAGTTTCTAGTCAGTGAAATTAGTTTCATGCTTTACATGGGTGAAAAGCAATCTAGATCTTTTTGGATAGTTTGGAAAACACCAAAATTTTATAGCAGCAATTGATCTTGCTGAGACTAAGAACAATTCTAGAACAGAAAGTGACAAAAATACTAAAAAGACAATTGACATACCATGCTGTGTAACTAATTCAAATCATTCTACCTCAGATTGGATCTAATAATCTACATATTTCAAATACTATTCATTCAATTTAAATTATCTGGATAATAAACTCATATTTTCTTCTCAAAGCACAGTCTCCTTTTTTTATATAAAATATCTCATTTATGAAAAATGAAATTAAGTCAACAGACTTTTCAGTAATATGACACATCATTTTTTTCCCTTTTTCCTCTTGACAAATGAACTCAAAGGTGACATACATAGATGTAATTTTTTTTCGTTTATGGGCATTTAAAATACATTTTTCTTGTGTAAGTGAAATGAACCATTATATATTAATTTGTATGATCAGATTTATTGGGTTTTCTGGAGCTGTTAGTTTTCAAATATGTACTTAAAAAATTCTGGATCATTTCTATGATTTATCAAAAAGTAATATATAAATATGAGTTTAGGTGCCCATTAAAAATAGATTTAAATCCCATAATCTGAAAATTACTCAGTTCTTCATACTTCATAATGTATTACATTAGCTGGCAGTGTACAGCTATTATGATATTAACACAGATTTAAGCAGTAATAGAAATGTACTTACAGGAAGGTTAAAAGAATAAGATCCACTTCTAATGGCTCTTTGTGCCACTCAGAGCAAAGTAATGCTTTGTGAGCATATTTTTAAAAGGTTTGAATAATGAATTTATAAGATTTAAAAATATTGATTTCTGGATTCTATTTTGAAACACCATGTCTTATACAATATTATTTAAAAATGTAAGCATTCAAAATAGCCAGATGGGGCTATTTTTTTCCTCTTCCATTTTAAAGATGACTAGGAATCGGTGAAATGTAAATGATCAGGAATGTCTGCCTGGGGCCCCTAATAGAGTGTTGGGAAGCTCTCTTCTGCCCTTCTTGAGATGGATGGATGCCATCAGGAAATTGGCAACCGTGTCTACAGAAGCTGTGTGGGAATGACTACTCAGAGTGTCCTGGGAAGATGGATGGCTCACTCCCTAGAATATGAATGGTGCTGAGAAAGGGCTTTACCCTGAGGGTCCACCAAAGCTGGGTCTCAGGTTAGTTCAGTCTTTATTACGTCAGTTGTGTTGGTACTGTTCCCCAGCTGAGATCTGTTGGGATGAGTCTGTGTTTCCAATTTCTGCATCATGAATTTAACTTGGGCAAAGCCATGCAGAAACAGGCAAGATGGATTACAAATTTAAATGTAAGACTTCAAACTATAGAAATACTAGAGGAAAGCCTAGAAAACTCCATTCTGGACATCGACGTTGGCAAATAATATATGACTAAGTCCTCAAAAGCAATTGCAACAAAAATGAAAATTCACAAGTGGGACCTAATTAAACTAAAGAGCTTCTGCACAGCAAAGGAAACTATTAACAGAGTAAACAGATAACCTACAGAATAGGAGAAAATATTTGCAAGCTATATATTAGACAAAGGTCTAATCTCCAGAATATATAAGGAACTTAAACAATTCAACAAACAAAGGTTCGGTGCCATGGCTCAAGCCTGTAATCCCAGCACTTTGGAAGGCCCAGGCAGGTGGATCAGGTGAGGTCAGGAGTTTGAGACCAGCCTGGCCAACATGGTGAAACCCCATTTCTACCAAAAAATACAAAAATAAGCCAGGTATGGTTGTGTGCACCTATAACCCCAGCTACTCAGGAGGCTGAGGCAGGAGAATCACTTGAACCCAGGAGACAGAGGTTGCAGTGCGGAGATCATGCCACTGCACTCCAGCCTGGGCAACAGAGCAAGACTCCATCTCAAAAAAAAAATAGACAAAAGACATGAACAGACACTTCACAAAGAAAGACATACAAGTAACCAACGAACATCTGAAAAAATTCTCGTCATCACTAATCGTCAGAGAAAAGTAAATTAAAACCACAACGAGATACCATTTCACACCAGCCAGATGGCCATTATTAGAAAGTCGAAAATCAACAGATGCTGTCAAGGCTGTGGAAAAAGGGTATGTTTATACACTGTTGGTGGAAATGTAAGTTTGTTCATCCATGTGGAAAGCAGTTTAAAGTTTTCTCAAAGAACTTAAAACAGAACTACCATTTAACTCAGCAATCTCATTACTGTGTCCCTGCAATCTCATTACCCAAAGGAAAGTAAATACTGCTACCAAAAAGACACACACACTCATATGTTCATTGCAGCACTATTCACAATCGCAGAGACATGAAATCAACCTAGATGCCCATCAGTGGTGGACTGGATAAAGAAAATGTGGTACATATACACCATGGAATACTACACAGCCTTAAAAAGAACATTAAGTCCCTTGCAGCAACATGAATGCAGCTGGAGGCCATTATCCTAAGCAAGTTAATGTAGAAACAGAAAACCAAATACCACATGTTCTCATTTATAAGTGGGAGCTAAACACTGGGTACTCATGGACATAAGATGGCAACAATAAACACTGGAAACTGCTAGAAGGAGGAATGGGGAAAGGAGAAGGGTTGGAAAACTATTGGATACTATGCTCACTACCCGAGTGATGAATTCATTTCAATCTCAAACCTCAGCGTCACCCAGTATACCCATGTAACAAACCTGTACATGTACCCCCTGAATCTAAAATAAACGTTGAAATTCTAAAAAAAATTGAAGAGTAGGGTTTTTTTTTAAAAAAAGTATTTTTATTTAATCTTAATAGCACCTACAGGGATAGTAAATCTAGCATTATTTTATTTTTTATGGAAATTAAATGAAGATCAAAATGACAGTGTCTCTTGCCATATGTGTGTATGTGTTCATGGATGCTTTGAAATTATTCATGTGTCCCTCAGGTCTGTGGCCTATGGATTGCCAGTCACTAGGACAGATGATCCTTTTGATTAGACAGCATGGTCAAGGTGCAACATTGTTCAGGACCTAACGAAAAGCAGAATCTACCAAACTTCTGGCTTCTGCAGTGGCTTCATGCTTCCCCTATGTGCCTTTTACCTTCTGAGTGTGCAGAGCTAACAGCCAGCCTGTCTGCAAAATTAGGAGAAGGGGGTTATGACTGTATCTATTTGGAGATAAATCCTCCCAACTGTATCAGGCTGGCTGGAGCCAAACTGGAAACAGGGCTTGAATCTCCTGTGTTATGACTGGGAGTTTAAGTCAGTGCTGGATGAACCAGTGCACAGGCAGAGGGGCTCCCTGGGGTAGTTTACGGGCATCAATCTTTTCTTTTCAGTTGGACTTGACAGGTTGGAAAAGGGAATGTGGCATACACATAACTAGATCTTGAGAATCCAAGTATTTTTTGTCCTGTTGTTTCTAAAAGCTTCCTTTTCAACTCACTTTAGAAACTGACCATGCACAGCAGTTTCTGTGGGATAAATTATTAACATGGGTCAAAGCATAAAGAATGTTCTGTCTTTGGATATTAGCAATTTGGTGAGATTTCTCCATTCTGGTGTCACATTAATTTGCCTGTGTGTATTCAGGCAGGACAATACCATATCATATTTCATCATATTTTGATGAAATAACACACCATTTATTTCAATATTTCAAACATATCCAATTGTTTTCCCTTTCACCATTGGCTATTTTTAAATTTAAAATCTTAGGAGTGACAGGCGTTTCCTAAATATAAATTTTCCTACATCGTTTATGAAGTGGAGGACCTAATAAAATCTCTGAACTTCATATAATCAGCACAGTCTTGCTGTATCTATGGGAAGATTGAAGAAGCGTTCAATTACTTGGAGAAAATTATGTCATTTTAATGAAATACATTATCTCATACAAAGTCCCACCTTCCACAGGCTTCTCTATCTCTTTTCTGACAGGTTTTATAATGCTTGTTTCAACTCTGACAGTGTTCCAAGATATATTCAATTCTTTTATTAGTAATATATATACTGCCTTTCTTTTCCCAAGGAAATAACTGAGACTAGAGTCCAGGTATCCTGGTTCCTGGCTGCTGGACTGTTGACTTAATGCTACTAATCAGGGCCTTGTAAACACCTGTGGAGAGAGGGGATCTGCCTGCCTCTCCTCTCCAACATATCCCTTACAGTGGTTTGCCCTAGGAGCTTGATTTTGGCTCCTTGGTTCTATGGTTTATTAAACCAAGAGTGGATTTTGGACCCAAAATGGACCAATTAGATTTGTTTTCTGGAGAAAACAAATGGAGACTCAGAAGCAGGGCATGGAGAGATATACAATAAAGTATTTGTCAGATCTTTGTCCCTGGCTTCTGAGAGGGAGCTTCTAAACCCTAGGAATACGCTGTGTGTATGAGAGTCTTTGATTCATGGTGTGCCCTTAGACTGCTTCCAAATTATGTGAAGATGACTCAGGGTGGTGCCTGGTCATGTCTGTAATGCCAGCCATGTGATTAGGGGGTTAGGGCTTGCTTTGAGCTATCAGTCCCACCTTTGAGGAGAGGAGCAGGGCTGGAGATGGGGTTCAGTTATGTGGCGAATGATTCCATCAATTGTTCCTACAAAACAAAATCTCCATAAAAACTCTACACACTGGGGTTCTGATGAACTTTCTGATTGGTGAATACATGAATATGCCAAGAGAGGCGTGGGCCATGATTCCAGTGGGGAGGAGACAGCTCTGCATTTGAGACCCTTCCAGACCTCACTGTATGTGTCTTCATTTGACTGGTCTTGATTTGTATCCTTTGTAATAAAACTTCCATTGTAGCTATAGTGCTTTCCAAGGTCCTGTGAGTTATTCTAGTGAATTATTAAATCTGTGGTGGTCCTGGGAAGCTCCTGAATATGCAGTTAATTGGTAAGAATCTCAGGTGGCCTGGAACCCCTGACCTTGTGGCTGGCGTCTGGAGTGAGGGTAGTCTTGTGGGGAACTGAGCCCTTAGCCTGTGGAGTCTGTACTCACTCAGGACATTTGGTGTTAGGTGTGCACTGCAGCGTCACAGGAGCCAAGTTACATTAATGAGAGACATTTAGAGAGAAGGCCTCAGACTCCTTAGCTGTGCAACTCCCTGGTTCCCATCCTCTCCATGAGATGCTCTAGTATCAGGAATTTTCACACCCCCATCTAGCTAAGGTTGGTCTATCCCTTGCAAATCAAAGAAACTTTAGTAGTTTGGGCAGAGAGAGAGGTCACCAGAAACTTTCTGGGCTGCCGCCCAGCTAGGGTTTTGTTAAGTCCTAAGTGTTCCAGATGGTGGGCAGATGGGTGACTGTGGTCCCTGGATCAACCCCTCCCATCTTGCAGTGTCTGCCCCAAGCCTGGTTTAGGGGCTGCAACCCTCTTGTGCATCTCCTTCCTGGCCAACTCTGCTCTGCACTACAGCAGATGCTTGCAGGGAAGGCAAACAGGAAGGGCCTCAGAGTACCTCCCCCAACTGTGACCCCAGAAGCTCTCCTGCACTAGTTTCATGTAAGGTTCTTCTCTCTGCTGTCAGTAGCATTTTCCATTTGGCTGCCATTTGGTCTTTGTGTTAATGCCTTGGTGTTTCAGTTTTATGTAATGACAGGAGAATACACTGTCTCTTTTCCTCTTTAATTTATAAATATTAAAGATTGAATTACTGGATTTCTAAGCAGCAGCTAATGATCCATATCTCCAATATAAACAAATGGACTTACAGTTAATATTTAATTTGAATATTTTCTGAAATCTTTCCTAAAACATTTTAACTTGATTTTAGGCATAAAAATGTTCAGTTTTTATTTCTTTGAGACCTTCACTTTTTTTCCTGCTCTTCCCAGTTCCTCATGTTATTCGGGAATGAAAATGATTGGACTGTCAGTCTGTGTTTAGTTTTCCACTTGGGTGAGTTTATTTTTATTATTACTTTTTTTTGAGACAGAGTCTTGCTTTGTAGCCCAGGCTGGAGTACAGTGGCATGATCTTGGCTCACTGCAATCTCCACCTCCCTGGTTCAGGCAATTCTCCCTCCCTCAGCCTTCTGAGTAGCTGTAATTACAGGCAACTGCCACCATGCCCAGTTAATTTTTATATTTTTATTTTAGGAGAGATGGCCCCCATCTCTCCTAAAAATAAAACTATAAAAATTAGCTAGGCTCGTCTTGAACTCCTGACCTTGGGTAATCTGCCTGCCTTGGCCTCCCAAAGTGCTGGGATTATAGGTGTGAGTCACTGTCCCTATCCTTGGGTGAATTTAGAAAGCCTTCCAATGATTTCATTAAAGTACATGTGAAAAAATTTTAAATGTACGTGAAAAATTTTATCTGTACGTATATTAACCTTAGGAGTCTTTAGGGATGGGGACTTTTACTAGCTTCTAGGGTGATTCTGATGAGTCCTAAAGTTAGAACCACTGCTTAATGGTTTGATAAATTCACCACTATCATATTTTTGTAATCACATATCTGTTCCTCACAGCTGGCAATACACCTTTTCAAATAAACAAAAAGA
This sequence comes from Alouatta palliata, assembly GCA_004027835.1. NCBI lineage: Eukaryota > Metazoa > Chordata > Mammalia > Primates > Atelidae > Alouatta > Alouatta palliata. The sequence goes on from PVKV010011027.1 coordinate 58,296, forward strand.
GGGCCTGAAGTGCTTATTTTAAAGAGCCAGGAAGTAGAGGATTTGCATTTTCTTCCAGAGCTTAGCTTGGGATAGAAAGAAGAGTCCCAAGAAGTAGAGTTGGGGGAGGTAACTGTGAAAAGCTCAAAGGGATAACCCTAAGGGACAGGCGGAAGGAAGAAAGGCCCTCTGGACGGTTTAAAAGAGGTAAAAGAGAAAAGAAGAAAAAGGATGAGATGTAGGGTAGCCTGCAGAGCTGCTGTATTAAATAAAGACATACCTGAGACTGGGTAATTTATAAAGGAAAGAGATTTAATGGACTCACAGTTCCACATGGCTCGAGAGGCCTCACAATCATGGCAGATGGCAAAGGAAGAGCAAAGGGAAGTCTCACGTGGTGGCAGGCAAGACAGCATGTTCAGGGGATTTATAAAACCATCAGATATCATGAGACTTATTTACTATCATGAGACAGCATGGGAAAGACCTGCCCCATGATTCAATGGCCTCCCACGGGGTCCCTCCCATGATACGTGGGAATTATGGGAGCTACAATTCAAGATGAGATTTGGGTGAGGACACAGCTAAACGATATCAGCCACAAATTATTGCCTCTGATGTCCCTCTTAGCCTCTGCCAGAATTTCATGCCTGAAACCTTCCAGGTGAATAAGCGCTTGTATTTATTATCTTGAGCTCCTGCCCAGTGGGTATACTGTGTTTACTATAGTACTGTTGGTGGTTGTGGCTCCCACTCCAGAGCTTTGTCTCAAAGTTCTTATGACACACAACTTACATGATTTTTCGTTATTTTCAGCAGATATTTTAATTTCTGATGCTTCATGCGAAGTGATTGGCCAGGGCTCAGCCTTGTATTTTATAAACTTCCAAAACCATCCCTGCCCACCGTCACTCTTGTCATGTGGCCAAGAATCACTGGCTGCATATTCAAACCTGGAACTCAAGAGTTCCAGAGAGACAGATCAATGCCAACAAATGAATGCCACAGTCTCAGAGAACTGGAAACTTGGAAGCCTGTGTAGCCAATATCTCAATTTGTAAGTCAACAGGAAACTGGTTTTATTTTTTATATTATTATTTTTCTTCTCTTTTTAATTATAGATTTAATACACATTGATATTAAAAATTGAAACCCAGTGGAAGGACATAAATAGCCTTTCATTCCCTAAATCCTCTTCTCTAGTCCAGCTCCCGAGACATGACACTGCTAGCAGCTTGGTGTGTATTCTTCCAGACCCTTAAACACACACACACACACACACACACACACACACACACACACACACATTCGTCCATAGCTTTTGTTTCTTTCGTTATGGCAAAAAGGTGTAACAATGTAAGGTGTTCTCTTTGCCCTTAGTAGTATACCATCGGCAGCTAACATGTTGGCTCATGCTTTATAATTAATCTCTGAGCCGTAGTCTTGGTATGTCTTCATTCATTTAGCCGTTCTCTACTGCTTGATACTTGGGTTTTCTCTACTTTTGTTATTTGATCATTTAATAAATATTTTTCAAGCATTTTTTAAACGCCAGCCTCTGATCTAGACCAAGATTCTTGCCCCCAGGGAGTTTGTGCCTGTGGATACTCATGTACCCCCTCCTTAACCGCCCAGGCAAGGTTTTGTGGGGTACAGTGCTTAGAGTAGGTCCTGCCCATGTCCCGCTTGTCTAACTTTAGATTGTGTCATTTAAAATTCTGTGATTTTTGTTTCTATGTTGAAAGAATAGTTTCCATTCAATGTGAGAGTAATTCTATTTTAATCAGAAAGGCTGAGAGAACAACTGAAGTCATAATGGAAGAGATCTTTTGTCAAGGAAACACTGATGGGATTTCTCAGTTGTATTTTGTCTACTTTCCTTTCTCAGCAGATGTAATTTAACCTGTTCAAAGAGCCATCATTCCAAGACATCCTCAGGCTCTGAAGTACCTGGGGACTGACAGGGATCTCCAATGAAGCCTGATATTTTTCTACAACTTCCAAGGGAGGGGGAGTGTTTTAGAAACTGGGGGGCCATTTTCAGAGTTTCAGCAGTGGCAGCTTCAGCTGACTTTGTCAGGTTGAGTCTTGGGATATGTCTGCTCTGGGGAAAGGAATAGCAGATTTGGTGATAGAATCCTTTTGTGGTTTTTGTTTCCCCCAAAATGGATGGTTAGACTACAGAACATTAATTTAAATCAGACCTATTATTTCAATAGAGTGTCTTTATTTTGCTAAGTGACCTCTCACTTTATGTGTTTTTAGTAGCTCTGGAAAGAGAGCAGAGTAATTGTTGCAATCAGCACCTGCCAGAAATGCAAAGGAACCAGGCTTGGTTTTAAAAAATTAGGCAGGGGGTTCTCCACCAGCCTGGGTCTCAATTCTCTAATCCTTTTCTCCTTAGGTGTTGCTGGAAACCTCTGCTTGGGGGTGAGAGAGATACTGGCTATGGACAGAAGAGGGGCCACATTACATGAGGGAAGAGGAGTCAGATAAGGCGGGAGCTCCTAAGCCAGAGTCTTCAGTTCAAATATCTGGAAAGGCACTTACTAATGATGAACTGTAGGCATGTAGTAACCTCCCCAGGCCTCGGTTTGCCTATCTGTGAATGGGGTGATAATACTGTACACTACAGAGCTCTGAGGATTACCTGGATTTCCAGTCACACAGTTGGCGTTCAGATGTGAGCTCAGTCCCCCAGTTTTGGTGTAGCAGAACTGACTGGGCCAGAGGGTGGGGAAGCAGAGGCACCAGGGAGCTGATTTCCCCTGTTTATAATCTACAATGACTCACTCTGATAGAGTCACACATACCCAGGTCTGGAGCTCTGGGCTACACAATTTCCTGCTGTGGACTTTGGCTGATACACTGAACCTCTTTGAGCCACTCATTTCTCAGTCAAAAGGACCCACATCTGGACATCTGGAGGGTGTTTGTGAGAATTAAACAAGAGCATACCTAGAGGGTGTCCTGCACTGTGCCTGGCGTGCAGAGAGAGCTCAATAAACAGCACTCAGCACGCTCAGCATCGTCCTCACCATTGCTGCTGCTGTGCCTCTTCATTTTATATCTGTCTCAATTGTTTGACTGGGCTTTAGTTGAATGGCTGCCTGCCCATTTGGCATAGTAAATGAAGGATAAAAGGGGTTCTTTTCTATTTTGTTGACATCATTTGTCTACCTCCAAACAGGTGCCTAGAGAGGCAGCTGAATCTGTTGGGTCATTTTCTCAGAAGAAGCGCTACCTGTGCTGCAATGGAAATCATTATTCTTGGCAAACATCCTCCACTGTTCCAACGGATAAATCAGCATAAATAACCTCCCTGAACAGTTTTATATAAGGTACCTGGGGAGCATTTTCAACTAGTGGCAACTGTGGGGAGGCCCACACTGCTCACTCACTGTCCTGATAGCTGCAGTGATTGCCTTCCTGAGATTATTTTATGACAAGCTGGGTGATCAGTAACACTTCCCTTACATGTGCCCAAAAAACAATCATCTCCCCGACCCTGCTGTGTGCTGCAAGATACCGGAATTTCAATCAAGTGGGCACACAGGCAACTACAAAGGCATGTACATGTTCATTCATTCATAATTCATCATGTATCTATTCAACCAGTGTTTGCTGTGTACCTAGTACATGCCAGGTACTGACTAGGTCAGGAGAATGTGATAATGAAGAGAAAACACAGTGCCTTCCTTTGGGAAGTTCCTGCCCTATGGGGCCTACAGCATAGTAAGAGAGAAATATGCATCAAATAATTGTACAGTGAACACTAAAGTGAAAAAGAGGAGAGGCACATGGCATCAGAGAGTGTGCGGTAGGAGATCAGATTTAAGCGGAAAAGATAAGGAAGCCTTTCGAGGGAAATGGTGCTGGAAGGGGACCTGAAGGATGAGGTTGGCTTACTTGGTTCAAGGTGAGAGAAAGAACATTCCAGAAAGATGGATCAGCAAGTTCAAAGACCCTGAGGTGAGAAGGGGCACACGTGTACCAGGAACTGAGTAAAGGCCAGTGTGGCAGTGAGTGAGGATGAATAAACCAAGGTGGGTCTGAGAGGGCAGGCAGTATTGTACAGGATATGCAGGGTCCAGTAGGCATTGCCAGGAATTCCTGTTCTTATTCTCATACCAAGGGGAAACTCTTCCAGGGTTTCAAGAGCGAGTCTTTTAAGAACAAGTGTTTGTGAATGTGTGTGTTAAATACAACTGATTTGTGTTTCACAAGTACCTCTCTGGCTGTGGTGTAGGTGGAGCAGGAATGGAAATGGGAGAGCAGTAGGAAGCCAGGGAGGGACGGGGGAAACGGCATGGCGATGGTAGTGAAAATAATTGGATCGTTGGAAGCAATTCAAAAAAATAGCATTGACAAGATGTAGTTTTAGATTTAGAAAGGTAGTGGAGAGGTTCAGGGTACAGGATGACATTTAAGTTCCTAAGATGATGCCAGGATGGACAGTGGGTCATTTGCTGAGATAAGAAACACTGTGAAAGAGCTGGTGGGCAGGGGAGATGGGTTGGAGGTAGGGCATGGAAAACCCTGGACCATTCTTCACAGCACTCTCTGGGCCTTGCCTGTATGTGCCCTGTGGCCACTTCACACGAAGGAAGAAACTGCTTCTGAATTTTCTGCCACCAGCACCTCTGGGAACAAGCTTTCAGGTTTCTCTTCAATGCCACCAAATTGTTGCGGTTTTGGTACTCATCAGGAAACTCAATTCAACCTCTGAAAGAAATTCAGTTTCATCAAGACCAAATCTAAGTCAAGTTCACTTTCCTTTTGGTAATAAATGACAATACCAACAGCCCCTGCTGTTTGAGGGCCACTATGCTAGGTGTTTAACATTAGCAACGCTACCTAAGCTTGGTTCCATTTCTGACCACCAGCAAGCACTGTGCCTAGTTCTGGTTCAGTGGTCAAGGAATTAATTTATCAAACAGACATTACTCACCAGGGACCTATTGACCTATTGTGCTGTGCTAGGTCCATGAGGCATAAAGACAAATAAGACATGGCCCTGTCCTCAGAGTGGGGAGAATGAGTCAGTGCTGTGTTCAGTTATTATGCCAAGAGTAGGTAGCAGAAGCTTCATTTCCTCACTAGGGAAGGGAGTTGTCTTGAAGAGGTCCCTATTCATTTTCATGAGCACCTGAAATGGGCGTGCTGACTCTATTCTGCTGCCACCAGTTAGAAACTCACACCACTGTCCTTAAATCATCCATGTCTCTCTTTCAGAAACTTCAATAGCACCTACTATGTGCTGGCATTCACTCATGAAGGACACAGTTCTTGGCTTGAAGAGATGTCCTGGCAGGGAAGGGACACACCAAGACCTAGCCATAGGCAAAAGGAAATAATACCAGGAGTGGGGTTTAGATTTTAGAGGAAGATGAATTAACCTTCCCACCCCAAGGAAGGACTGGGACAGGCTTCCTGGAAGAGGTGGTATTTGCTTTGGGGATGGCTTGAGGGATGAATAAAGAGTTCAGGAGGCAGATTGCATGAGGGAATAACATTCTGGGCTTAGAAATAAAAGTCAAAAAGCAGGGTATGTTGGGGAAGGGTAGATAGCCAGGGGCTGCTGGAATGCAAGCCATATGATGGGGAAGAGGCAGAAATGAGAAAGGGATGGATACTGGAGGGCCTCCATGCCAAGGAGTTTGGACTTGATTCTGCAAATGGCCAAAGCTGTGACATATATCCTAGGAAGGGCATGGCAAGACAGTTCCTATAATTTAGAAAAAAACGACTCAGGTCACTTGATGTTAAGGTGAAGAATGGGTTGGGAAGGTAAGAGTTTAGAGGCAAGTGTCTAGATTTAGGCAGTTGTTGTGGGTTAAATTGTGTCTCCCAGAAAATATATGGTGAAGTCGTAACCCACAGTACCTGTGAATGTGACCTTATTTGGAAATAAATTCTTTGAAGATGTATTCAAGCTAAAATGAAGTCTTTGGAGTGGACCCTAATCTAGTATGACTGGTGACTTTAGAAGAAGAAAGAAATTTGGACACAGGTGCACACAGGGACAATGCAACGTGATGACAACGGAGGCAGAAATGGGAGCTATGCAGCTGTTAGCAGAGGAGTGCCCAGGCTTGCCCTAACACCAGAAGCCAGGAGAGAGGTCAGGAGCAGATTCTCCCCTGAAGCCTTCCAGAGAATATAGCTCTGCTGACACCTGGCTTTCAGGCTTCTGGCCTCCGGAACTACGAGATAATTCATTTTTTGTTTTTGAGGCCACCTAGTTTGTGGTAATTTGTTATGGCAGCCATAAGAAGCAAACACAGCAGCCTTCAATATTGCTTGGAAACCAGGTAGCATGGGACTCACATTTAGAGTCTTTACAGAGATGGCACTCACCAACCATAGGGAGAGTTCAACACTCAAACTTTCTTGGTCAAAGGAAGCCATGACGACTTTGATCATCCCAGGCCAGTCCTCACAAGTAATGCTCTCCTGTTGCCTCAACAGACATAACAGAGTTGCTCCAAGAATGATTGGGCAAGAAGGAGCAGCCAGTCATGAGACAGCCATCCTGCCCGCCGGAGACCCACCTCTCAAGCTGGGATGCCACCAATAATTGTAATGGAAATGGCAATGTTATGATATGCTCCAGATGCTTTTGAGAACTTTAGAGCCTGACAACCAAATCTGAGTTGGATTCACTATTTGTCTTGCATGGAAAGGATGATGATGTGATAAGAAGGAAGCTTCTTGTCCTACCTTTGGATTAAGTGGCTGCCTCCTCTTGTCACCGACTGCAGTGACAGGTTAAAAATTAAAGTAAGAACCTCACTCTGTAATTGAAGAATTCAAATCAGAGCAACAAAGAGATGCCATTGTTCACCCATCAAATTGGAAACAATTAAATTAACTGTTGTTGGAACAGGGTAGGGAGGTAGAATTTGGCAGTCAATCTTCTAATGTCAGTGGGAGTAGAAATGTTTGCAACCACTTAGGAGGGTAATTTGGCCATGTCTATCAAAATGTTTAATGCACAGACATGTTCACAAAGGAGTTATCCTGCTAGGAGTTTGCCCTATGGTTATATTTGCAAAACTTTGCTAATTTATATGTGCAAGAATACTCATTGCAGCACTGTCTATAAGAGCAAATTATAAAAATTTAAAAATGCAAACAAGCTAAACATTTTAGTAGAATAGAGAGTTTAATTATGAACATCTATACAATGGATTACTAAAATTAATCTGGATATTTATTCTAAGATAATTATATTACTGGTTGGAGTACAAATCAGTATAACTACTTTGGAAACTATTGGCTTCCAGTAAGGCTAAAAAGAATTGCATACCATATAACCCAGCAGGTCCACTGCTATGTATATACACCATGGATATGCATGTATATAATCAACCAACAGACATTATAAAAATGTTCCTAACTGCAGTAGGGTATTTATATTAGCCAAAACTGGAAACAACCCAAATATCCAAACATCACAGATCGTATCAATAAACTGTAGAATAAACATGCTATTGGAATATCATACACCAATTAAAATGAATAAACTACTGCTCTGTGCAACAACAAAGATGAATTTCACAAACGTAATGTTGAGTAAAAGCAGCCGGACATAGAAGATAATGTAATACAGGTTGAGTATTCTTAATCTGAAAATTTGCAATCTGAAATGCTCCAAATCTAAGACTTGAGCACCGACATAATACTCAAAGGAGATGCTTACTGAATCTTTTTGGGTTGTGGAGTTTTGGATTTGAGATGCTCAAACAAGTAAGTATACTACACATGTTCCAAAATCTGAAAAAAAAAATTACAACATTTCTAGTCTCATGTATTCTGGACAAAATATACTCAACCTGTAGGACATATTCTATCTTATGATTCCAGGTGTCTAAAGCTCAAAAGCAGGAGAAGCTAAATGATAGTGACAGAAGCTGGGGTTAGGGTGACCTTTGTTGGGGGTGACTAGTGACTAGGATGAGGCATGAGGGAGCCTTCTGGGGAATTGAGTTATATTTTATCTCTTGATAAAGGTGGTGATTATTTGAATGTATTCACTTTGAAAATTCATTAAGTTCTATACTGATGATTTTGGCACTCTATATGTGTAATGCTTCAATTTAAAAAGTTTATTTAAAAATAAATAGATAAAACTAAAAAACAGAAAGAACAGTCTAATTCAAAATGGGCAAAGAACTTGAGATACTTCTCCAAAGAAGATAAACAAATGGTTAATAAGCACATGAAAAGATGTTTGACAACTTAGTCATTCAAGAAATTATTCATTATAGAAATCAAAACCACAGTGAGATGCAACTTCATACCCATTAGGATGGCTAATTTTTTAAAAAAGAAAATAAAGAAAACGGGATGATACGGAGAAATCAGAACCCTTGTGCATTGCTGGTGGGAATGTAAAATGGCTCAGTGGCTGTGGAAAATGATTTGGCAGTTTAAAAGTTAAACAGATAATTCCCATATGATCTAGCAATTTCACTCCTAGCTTTATACCTAATATAATTAAATGCAGTGACTTGACAGTTACTTGTACATTAGTAGCATTATTCACAGTCACCAAAAGTTGATGTTCATCAACAGACAAAAGCATGAACAAAGTGTGCCATAGGCAAACAATGGAATATGATTCAGCCTTAAAAAAGAATGGAATTCTGATGCATGCTACAATACGGATGAACCTTGAAAACATGCTAAGTGAGATAAGCCAGGCATCAAAGGACACATATTTGATTCTACTTATATGAAGAAGTACCTGAAATAGGCAAATCTGTAGAGACAGAAAGTAGAAAGAGGTTCCCAGGGGCTAGAGGGAGAGGAAAATGGGGAGTTACTGCCTATTTATGCCTAGTGTTCCATTATTGGAAGGCTAAGCCTGTGGGAGTTATTTATATCCTACCGCTAAAGGTCATCGCCAAGGTCTGATTTTTCACACATGTCTGCAATTCCAAAAATTACAACCTCTAGCATAAATGGGCTAATGGATACAGAGTTTCTGTTCGGTCTGATGAGAGAGTTCAGGAAGTAGATAGCAGTGATGGTTATATAACATTGTGAAAGTACCTAATGCCACCAAATTATACACTTAAAAATAGTTAAAAGGGTAAGTTTCATACATATGTTCTACCACAATAAAAAGTAAAATGAAATGTAAATTTAAAAAGATATGTGTGGGATGTGAAATGATTTTCAACACATATTAAAAGAAAAATCAAGAATAATATATGCATATATAAAACATAACCCTAATTGAATATTTTAAAGCATATGCAAATATATGCAGTTACACACATTAATATTTTACTGAAAGGATGTGCAAGAAATGTTGATAATGGTTATGTTTGTGAAAGACTCAAAGTGGAAGGGGAGAGAGAGTGGTCCGTTCTCACTTTGATCCTTTCTCTGTACAGTTTGAGATTTTCTTTTTCCCTCCCTGTGCCTGTGCTTCCATTGCCTTTATTAAAATAATGATAATGTGGGAGGGGGTCAAAGTGGAAGTTCCCTTGCACACATTTTCTGGCATTTGCAGGCTAGTCTCTGCAGAATGATCCTGAGCTCGGAGTGGGAAACAACCCCAGCAGGAGGGGAGCGTGGTAAGTAAGGCAGGACAAGGCAGGTTAAATAATGAAGTTATATTCTGGAATGAGCAAAGCATGTTAACCCAGCCTCCCGTTTATGGACAACCCAGTCCATTTCATTTTTATAGGCCAAAGTATTGAATTATTCTCCTTCATTTTATGGACTCATTTTAATAATAGATAAAATGGCACCATACATTTACTAAGTTACTTGCCAGAGAGACAGAGAAAGAGAGAGTGTAAGAGAGGGAGAAGGAGAGGGAAAGAGAGCAGTTCTGTCTTTGAATAATTGTCTTTTGTACATTTTATGCCTGCACATGACAGATGCCGGCAAAGTGGTTCCTGGAGGAACGATTCCATGCTCCCAGATGTGTTTTGAACTTTGCAGAGACTCCGTGGAGCTGTTTTCATTAGAGTCATTGTGAGATACCGTCGTTTTATCTAACCTGCGACAATGGAGCTGGGTCCTGAGGGCCCCTAACTGTCTTCCTGGTGAAAAACAAGAAATTCCTGGGCACAAGCTATTTGATATATGGAGCTGTTTAAGTACATCATCATGCAACAGGAACACTTCCTACCTCATCTTCCTGGAAATTCCAGAAACATGGTTGTTACTTGTGTAGAAAAACAGTAGAGCAGCTGCCCCCAGGAGCCGTCTGAGCATTTTGCACTGTCAAGCGGCCCCCAGAGAGGTTAGACAAACACTACTTCAAATCACAGGACTGGGTGTTGTTTAAATATACCTGATGACTAAGAACTTCCTAATTGATTCGAAAGTGTAACTTCCCTTTGGAGGAGCACTGATAATTTTTAAAATTAAAGTGTTATTGGGGGGGCGGAAATCAAGTTTTTCAACAGTAGACTTCAAAGCTGGGTTTGATAATGGAGGCAAAGACGTTTTATTGCTTATTGCTACGGGCTGAATGTTTGTACCACTTTCCAAATTCATATGTTGAAGCCCTAATCCTCAATGTGACAGTATTTGGAGGTGGGGGCTTTGGGAAGTAATTAAGTCTATAGATGAAATTATGAGGGTGCTGTTGTAAGAAAGGAAAAGTGACAAGAGTGTGCTCTTGCTCTTGTGCTCTCTCCTTTTCTCTTTCGCTCTGTGCCATGTAATAACATAGCAAAAAGGTGGCCATCTGCAAGCCAGGAAGAGAGCCCTCGCCACATACGAATCTATTGGTACCTTGATCTTGAACCTTCCAGTCTCCAGAGCTATGGGAAACAAATGTTTGTGGTTTAAGCCACCCAGTCTATGGAGTTTTGTTATAGCAGCCCAAACTGACTAAGACATACAGAAACCTTCATCGTACTCAATCAATAAGTATTTCAAAGCATAATTTTGCCTGTGTTTTATAACACAATAAATCTATGGGCTATGATGCTATAGCTTCCCTGAACAATCCCACCATAAAGTTAGTTCTAGGAAGGTTCTGCTGTTGTCTCCAGCCTTTGTTTTGTAAGATGCGATTCTTCCTTTAGAAATTGAGCTGATATCCACTGAAACTCCAAGGAGTGGCTATGCTTAGATGGGGCAGGGGGGCTTTTTCTATTAGGAAGGGTGTGCTCATTTGTTTTGTTTGAGAAATCATAAACACAAGTAATTACCACTTCTCTGATTCTACTTGACAAGGAGGACATCTAATCACCATTAACTCTGTTGGGGTAGGCACTGTGGTACCAGCCCTGCCATGAGCATGTTTGGAATCAGTCTAAATGTAATGGGGCATCCTTGCTGTGTAGCACTGATTAATTTCTTCTCTCCAAACTCGAAGCCCCAGAGTACACTTTCTATGCATATAGGTAACACGAAGGGATGAGACTTGGCATCTGTGTTTAAGTAGGGACTGCAAGATGCCACAAACCACATTTCTATGATGCTCTGCAACTCAGAGGGAGCCCCATGTGCATCCTCCCATCCTTATGAGTGAAGGATGAGCTGAGAAGAAGGCACTTAATACCTGGGGCTGAAGAGAAGGCAGACAGGCCTTGCCTGGCTTTTTCTTTTTTTTACGGAACTGTGCTATCCAGAGTTGATCTCATGGGTGATGAGAATAACACAATGGGCCTATTAGCAAGTATAAATTAAATTAATGTGCTAAGGACTGTCTGCCAGTCCTTTTAGTAAATCACACCAAGACAAACATAGTGTATGCTTTTTGTAGAACAATCTGAAAACAAATCATCATTCATTTTAATCAACTGTGAGGGATTTTTTTCCCACCTATGCACCCGTTAAGCTGTATTTGCATCATTTCCTTGATTTTCTTAGCCTTGCTTTATTTTAGACTGAGCAAGTGTGCTCTGACTCAACATTTTCCCAGTGAAGAGAGATAGAAGGGGTGACACTTTCAGGGCTAGGCCCTCAGGCATCAACAGGGGAACAAGTCCCTTAGCCCCCATCAGGCAGTTTTCTGGGATCAGCCTTCTTGATTTTACCGCGGTGCCTTTGCACATGCTGGTCTCCTAAAACCTCTGTCCTCACTCTGGATACTGAGGAATCCTGCTCTTCCTTTAGATGTCTTCCCCATGAAGGCTTCCCTTCCTCCTCAGACATCTATTTGTTCAGAAAACATTTGAAATTACACATAGGCACTAACTGGGGCACTGGGGATACCATGCATAACAGCAGATGTAATGCCTGCCCTCCTGAGGGTGTAAAGTGAAAAGTAAATATATAAATACAACTGATTGAAAACAGTGGTAGGTAATATAAGGTTAATCAGAGGCTAAGCTGGAGAATGACAGAGGAATTCTAGATCAAAGGGGACCTCTTTGAAGAGGAGACTTGTAATCTGATCCTTGGAAGATGAATAGGAGGCCTTCATCTCTAGGGGAAGGGGAAGAGCATTTCAGACCCCAGGAAAGCAGCAGGAAGACGTTTAGCAAGTTTAAGGAACTGAAGGAAGCCAATGTTAGGAGAAAGAGCATGGATTCTTGATTACGCCCTCAAAACATTTGTGCATGCTTCAAATACAAGGTGGGTCATCGTTCTCTAAGTTGGGTGTTTGGTATTTGTCTCTCGTCTCTGTTTTCTAATCACCTGACATCTCTAGTACTTGGTTGCTTCCAGGGCATGTAGTAGGTACACAGCACGTATGTGTTAAATGGAGGAGTCAAGGAGTCAATCATCTTTATGCTGGATCCTCCTTATGTGCCTCCTCGTAGTTGTTGCTTGTAAAGAATGTGGTGGGAAGCCAGGTGCAGTGGCTCATGCCTGTAATCCCAGCACTTTGGGAGACCAAGGCAGTTGGATCACTTGAGGTCAGGAGTTCGAGACTAGCCTGGCCAACAAATGAAACCCCATCTCTACTAAAAATACAAAAATTAGCCTGGCATGGTGGTGGGTGCCTGTAATCCCAACTAATCAGGAGGCAGAGGCAGGAGAATTGCTTGAACCCAGGAAGTGGAGGTTGCAGTGAGCTGAGGTTGCAGTGAGCTGAGGTTGCAGTGAACCCAGGAAGTGGAGGTTGCAGTGAGCTGAGTGCCACTGCACTCCAGCCTGGGCAACAGAGCAAGACTCTGTCTTAAAAAAAAAAAAAAAAAAAAAGAATGCAGTGGGGTTTGCAGGTCCTCCAGGAGACGGCATCAAAGTTCTGCTGTGCCATAGTTTCTGATGGCTGGAATCTTCTGTGGCATTCTCTTCAGGCACAGAATAGCCCAGAAAGTGTTTTACTGTTGGTGCGTTGATATTTCCACCTATGATTCTTGCTCTGGGTAATTCTGATTGCTTGGGTAACTCTGTGGCAACTTTGGCTTAACACCACAGATGAATTCCAGAGATAGCAATGTGGTAATGTAGCTATTTCAGGCTTTGGGCTGACAGATATAAGAGATCATGTAGCCCAGCCTTCTCATTTTACAAGGACCACAGGGATAAAGTAGCTTACCCAAGGTCACAAGTTAGGTGGCAGCAGGACTGAGACTAGCATGTGGGGCCTTTGGCTTTTAGGCCTTGCTATTTCCACTTTACACCTGGCCTCCTATGAAGCCTCAATGCTCAATGTTTCCCCTTCATACAAAGGGGGAGGGTCAGGGGTGGAGCCCGGGCTCTGGCCAGGCTGCCTCACTGTAATCCAGCTTTACCGCCTATGCTTGGCTGCAAGATGGAGTGATGCTTTAGTTTCCCTATGTACAAAGTGGGATAATAGCTAAATTTATCTTTTAATGCAGTAATAATTAAATAAAATAATTCATACACAGAACTCAGCACTTGGTAAAACTTTCAGGTTTTTTTTTTTTTTTTTTTTTTTTTTTTTTTTTTTTTTTTTTTTTTTTTTTTTTTTTTTTTTTTTTTTGAGACAGAGTTTCACTCTTGTTGCCCAGGCTAGAGTGCAATGGCATGATCTCAGCTCACCACAACCTCTACCTCCCACGTTCAAGCAATTCTTCTGCCTCAGCCTCCTGAGTAGCTGGGATTACAGGTATGTGCCATCACACCTGACTAATTTTGTATTTTTAGTAGAGATGGGGTTTCTCCGTGTTGGTCAGGCTGGTCTCAAACTCCTGACCTTATGTGATCCACCTGCCTTGGCCTCCCAAAGTGCTGGGATTACAGGCATGAGCCACTGCATCTGGTCAGTAAGACTTTTATAAATATCAGCTATTTTTTTTTTTTTTTTAAAGACGGGGTTTCACCATGTTGGTCAGGCTGGTCTTGAACTCCCGACCTCAGGTGATCCGCCCGCCTTGGCCTCCAAAGTGCTTGGATTACAGGCGTGAGCCACCACACCCGGCCTAATATCA